>JAPFBE010001098.1:0-13159 GCA_034336665.1 Luscinia megarhynchos | reverse complement strand
GTCCTTTTGCTTGCAATTGGGATTTTGACTGCTATAATTTTGAACCGATTTTGATTTCTCCCAGACACTAGCTGCCACCACTTTGAACCCTGGCTTCCTTTGGAGTGACAAACGCCTCCTCTAGAGAGATATCACGGAACTGATAGAGAATTTTATAGAGAATATAGAGAATTTTTTATTTTTCCTGTTCTTTTTATACCAGAGATAGTGCTAAGCAGAGGTCCCTGTGAGACTTACAGAGTTTTTATCATTCCTAGTCATCCACCCTACTTAGGCACATGTGTAGTACTTCTTAGCAATCACTAATGATTAATTATGTCATTGAATAAATTACCCAAGTTATCTCACTGTGCTGCTGAAACACAAAGTTTTATTTCTGACCAGATTTCTGCTCTTTTTGCCAAAGCACTTTTTGTACAAAGGATAGCATTTTCATTTCCTACAAAGTTTCCTTTTATATTTGACAAAAGACTCACCTTTCTCTCCTTGAATTCACTCACCTCCATTTCAAGTCAGAGGAGCCAAACAGCTGCAGCTCTTCTGAGGCCTTTTATACCTCGTGGGACTTGCTCCTCCTCTTCCTGGGAGGGAGAGGCGGGCCCAATCAGGAGTATATTAACCCCAGGCTTGGCTAAGGGCCTTCATTCCCTCTTTGGGAATCAGAGAGAGAATCAGCTGATTTTCTCTCTTCCTTTTTTCTTTCTTTTTTCCCTTTCTTTTCTTTTTTCCTTCTTTCTTTTCATTTTATCTTTACTTTTCATTTTTCCCTTACTTTTCTCTTTTTGTCCCTCCTTGCTTTTTCTCTTTTGTCCCTCCTGGCTTTTTCTCTTTTTGTTCCTCCTGGCTTTTTTTTCCCCTTTCCCTACCCCTCCTTGCTTTTTTTTTTCCCTTTCCCTCTTGGCTGTTTTTCTGTTTTCCTCCCCTCCTGGCTTGCTTTTTTTGTTTTTGTTTTTTTTGGTTTTTTTGTTCCTTTTCCCTCCCTCCTGGCTTTTTGTTCCCTTTTCCCTCCCCTCCTGGCTTCTTTTTTTCTTTTTCTTTTCCCTTTTCCCTCCCCTCCTGGCTTTTGGTTTTTTTTCCTTTTCCCTACCACTAAGAGAATACACTGATGTTTAATTTTCTTTTTTGCAGCTGACTAAGAGACAACAGCCCAATGCTGACACGAATTTCCCAGCCTGCAAGAGGCTTTTCCTCACACCTGAGATGGATTCTCTTCCCTGGTTCCCTGGATGTCAGACAGATAAGTGAAGGGGCATGACTCACAGAGGGGGATGCTGGGTCTGGACTTGTCAGGAGGGATTTTTAAGGCAAATTTAGAGGTGGGCATGTCCAAGATGCAGCCCCTTAGGCTCCATAAGGGGAAAGTGTCAATTTGATCCCCATGCTGAGGCGCACAGGGTAGAGCAGTTCCGGTGGGTGTCATGTCACTTGTCTGCGGTGCTGCCTGTGTCTTTTGTGGGTGTTGTCTTGTACGTGTCTTGCCTTAGCCCTTTGAGTGCAGTACCAGAACCTGGTGTCATTCATAGCATCTTGTGCTATCTGCATTCCTTGGCCTGGTGCCATCCAAGCTTTGACTCAGGAGCTTGGACAGCCATCTTGATCTCATCTCTTTTTTTTGAAGCATCCAGTCTCTTTTTTGTAGCATCCAGTCATGTGTCTTTTAAGGTCTTGTTCTGAGCTGTATTGACTGCTGTGGGCAACAAGGATCCATTACAGCTGATTAGGACTCAGAAGAATGTGAAGACCGAGAGAAGATTCTCGGGCATCGGTCTCTGCAGTTCTTGGAATAAATGCTTCCCTAGCAACTTTTTCCAGCCCTGTCAGCTCACTATCACTCTCTCTTAGGTCATCTCATTTTGCATTCTCTTTGTCTTCTCAGTCCTTTTTTCTGACTGAGGGTTCTTTAGCCTCCCTAGCCTCATCCCCTCATTTGTCATGTCCTGTGTCACGGGTGCCTGCACATATTTGTCCCGGAGCTGCTCTACCCTGCTGAATAGTCCTGGTGTGGTTGCGAAAGGACCAGTCCTAGTGACTTGCAATTTGTTATGTGGGTGTAGTTGGACTCTAGAAGATATATATGCAGATTGAGCCAAGATGTCTGCAGGTGTTAAGTTACCCTGCAGGGCTTTGACTTCTGTCCTACCTTCCTTTCAGATGCAGATGGATTCAATCTGAAGCAAATGGCTCATCCCGGCTGAGGGAGCTCGCCCGAGAAGGTCAGTCACAGTTTGCCTTTGCAGGGGAAGAGTAAATGATGAGTGTGTTACAGCACTTTTCTTTGTCTTTTCTTCTTAGGAATCGAAGGTGGATATCTGCAGCCGAGTTGAAGTGGGCAAGGTGAGCAGGGACCTGTGTACATAACCAGCTGTTTTTGCTGAGGTCTCAATTTCTGGTGCAACTCTGAGCATCCATTGCTGTTTGTGTGTTTTAGGATGTGCCCTTGTGTTAAGGTGAGATCTCCTCACTGACCTGCCAAGACTCCCTGGTCACAGCCCACGTGAGCCCTCCAAAAGCATCACAGGACTCTGGAATGAAGCCTTCGCCTTCTGCAATATAAAGATGCCGTCCCCGTAGTTCGTGGCAACGGCCGAGAAGTCTGGCGAATCGGGGAGTTAGGGAGGGGGGGGCGTGGGTCGGGTCATGTTTCAGCCTTGCCACATCACCTCGTCTCTTTTTCATCCAGGTATATCCTGTGAAGACGGCATCAGACACTGACAGTGGCTGAAATGCCCCGAGGACCCGGGTCTTCTTGGGAGATGGTGAGTAGTGTAATTATCTGGTTTTGATCGGTGTGCTGCTAAGAGGCTACACTCATGTTTAGTTTTCTTTTTTGTAGCTGACTAAGAGACAACAGCCCAATGCTGGCAGGAATTTCCCAGCTTGCAAGAGGCTTTTCCTTACACCTGATATGGATTCTCTTCCCTGGTTTCCTGGATGTCAGACAGATAAGTGAAGGGGCATGATTCACAGAGGGGACGTGAGTGGGATGCTGGGTCTGGACTTGTCAGGAGGGATTTTTAAGGCAACTTTAGAGGTGGGGATATTCAAGAAGCAGCCCTTTAGGCTTCATAAGGGGAAAGTCTCGATTTGATCCCCATGCTGAGGCACACAGGGTAGAGCAGTTCCTGTGGGTGTCACGTCACTTGTCTGTGTTGCTGTGTGTCTTTTTTGTGTGTTGTATTGTGAGTGTCTTGCCTTAGCCCTTTGAGTGCTGTAGCAAAGAACCTGGTGTCATTCACAGCATCTAGTGCTATCTTCCTTCCTTGGCCTGTCACCGGTGCCATATAAGCTTTGACTCAGGAGCTTGGACGGCCATCTGAATCTTATCTCTTTTGGAAGCATCCAGTTATATGTCTTTTAAGGTCTTGTTCTGAGCTGTATTGACAGCTGTGGCTGCCAAAGATCCATTTGAAGAGACTGGGATTTGGAAGAATGCGAAGACAGAGAGAAGATCCTCGGGCATTGGTCTCTGCAGTTCTTGGAATAAATGCTTCCCCTAGCATCATTTTCCAGCATTGTCAGCCTGCTATCAGTCTCCCCTAGGTCATCTCATTTTGCTTTCCCTCAGTCTTCTCAGTCCTTCTGACCGAGAGTTCTTTAGCCTCCATAGCGTCATCCCCTCATTTGTCTTGTCCTGTGTCACGGGTGCCTGCACATATTTGTCCCGGAGCTGCTCTACCCTGCTGAACAGTCATGGTGCGGGTGCAAAAGGACCGGTCCTAGCGACTTGCAATTTGTAATGTGGGGTGTAGTTGGACTCTAGAAAATATATGCAGATTGAGCCAAGATGTCTGGAGGTGTTAAGTTACCCTGCAGGGCTTTGACTTCTCTCCTACCTTCCTTTCAGATGCAGATGGATTCAATCTGAAGTAAAGGGCCCATCCCGGCTGACAGAGCTCCTCCGAGAAACAGAGTCACAATGTGCCTTTGCAGGGGAAGAGTAAATGTTGAGTGTGTTACAGCACTTTTCTTTGTCCTTTCTTCTTAGGAATTAAAGGTGGATATCTCCAGCCAAGTTGACGTGGGCAAGGTGAGCAGTGACCTGTTTACAGAATCAGATCTATTTGCTGAGGTCTCAATTTCTGGTGCAACTCTGAGCATCCATTGCTGTTTGTGTGTTTTAGGTAGTGCCCGTGTATATAGGGTGAGATCTCCTCCCTGACCTGCCAAAAGACCCGGATCAAAGCTCGTGCAAGGCCTTCGGGAATATTATAGGACTCTGTGACGAACCCTTCACTTTTTGCAATTTAAAGATGCCGTCCCTGTAGCTCGTGGCAACGGCCGAGCAGTCAGGTGAGTCGGGGAGTTGGGGTGGGGGGGGTGTGTGGGTCCGGTCGAGTTTCAGCCCTGCCACATCACCTCATCTCCTCTTAATCCAGGTATATCCTATGAAGATGGCATCAGCCACCGAGAGTGGCCAAAGTGCCTCGAGGACCTGGGCTTTCTCTGCAGATGGTGAGTAGTGGAATTATCTAGTTTTGGTCGCTGTGCTGCTAAGAGGCTACACTGATGTTTAATTTTCTTTTTTTTTAGCTGACTAAGAGACAACAGTTCGGTGCTGGCAGGAATTTCCTAGCTTGCAAGAGGCTTTTCATCACACCTGACATGGATTCTCTTCCCTGGTTCCTTGGATATCAGACAGATAAGTGGAAGGGGCATGATTCACAGGGGGCAGGAGGTGGATGCTGGGTCTGGACTTGTCAGGAGGGATTTTTAAGGCAACTTTAGAGGTGGGCATGTCCAAGATGCAGCCCTTTAGGCTCCATAAGGGGAAAGTCTCGATTTGATCCCCATGCTGAGGCGCACAGGGTAGAGCAGTTCCGGTGGGTGTCCTGTCACTTGTCTGTGTTGCTGTCTGTCTTTTCTGTGTGTTGTATTGTATGTGTCTTGCCTTAGACCTTTGAGTGCAGTAGCAGAGAATCAGGTGTCATTCATAGCATCTTGTGCTATCTTCATTCCTTGGCCTGCCACCAGTGCCATCCAAGCTTTGACTCAGGAGCTTGAAGAGCCATCTGAATCTTATCTCTTTTTGGAAGCATCCTGTCATATGTCTTTTAAGGTCTTGTTCTGAGCTTTATTGAGTGCTGTGTGCCACAAGGATCCATTACAGCTGATTAGGACTCAGAAGAATGTGAAGACTGAGAGAAGATTCTCGGGCATCGGTCTCTGCAGTTCTTGGAATAAATGCTTCCCTAGCATCTTTTTCCAGCATTGTCTGCCTGCTATCAGTCTCCCCTAGGTCATCTCATTTTGCATTCCCTCAGTCCTCTCAGTCCTTCTTCTGACTAAGAGTTCCTTTTCCTCCCTAGCGTCAACCCCTCATTTGTCATGTCCTGTGTCACGGGTGCCTGCACATACTTGTCCCGGAGCTGCTCTACCCTGCTGAATAGTCCTGGTGCGGGTGTGAAAGGACCGGTCCTAGCGACTTGCAATTTGTAAAGTGGGGTGTAGTTGGACTCTAGAAGATATATATGCAGATTGAGCCGAGATTTCTGGAGGCGCTAAGTTACACTGCAGGGCTTTGACTTCTGTCCTACCTTCCTTTCAGATGCAGATGGATTCAATCTGAAGCAAAGGGCCCATCCCGGCTGAGGAGCTCCTCCGAGAAGGTCAGTCACAGTTTGCCTTTGCAGGGGAAGAGTAAATGATGAGTGTGTTACAGCACTTTTCTTTGTCTTTTCTTCTTAGGAATCAAAGCTGGATATCTGCAGCCAAGTTGAAGTGGGAGAGGTGAGCAATGACCTGTGTACATAAACTGCTGTTATTGCTGAGGTCTCAATTTCTGGTGCAACTCTGAGCATCCATTGCTGTTTGTGTGTTTTAGGATGTGCCCTTGTATTAAGGTGAGATCTCCTCACTGACCTGCCAAAAGACTCGCATCAAAGCTCATGCAAGCTCTTTGGAAGTATTACAGGAATCTTTGATTAACCCTTCCTCTTTTACTGTTTGGTGCTGCCATTCAGGTAGCCTTTGGCATCAGCTGACCTATTGCGGTGAGTCGGGGAGTTTGGGAGGCGGAGCGTGGGTCCGGTCGAGTTTCAGCCCTGCCACATGACCTTGTCTCCTCTTCATCCAGCTATATCCTGCAAAGATGGCATCAGCCACCGAGAGTGGCCGAAGTGCCCCGAGGACCCTGGCTTTCTCGGGACACGGTGAGTAGGGGAATTATCTGGTTTTGGATGTTGTGCTGCTAGGAGAATACACTTATGTTTAATTTTCTTTTTTGCAGCTCACTAAGAGACAACAGTCCAGTGCTGGCAGGAATTTCCCAGCCTGCAAGAGGCTTTTCCTCACACCTGACATGGATTCTCTTCCCTGGTTCCTTGGATGTCAGACAGATAAGTGAAGGGGCATGACTCACAGAGGGGGCAGGAAGGGGATGCTGGGTCTGGACTTGTCAGCAGGGATTTTTTTAAGGCAACTTTAGAGGTGGGGATATTCAAGAAGCAGCCCCTTAGGCCTTTTAATTGGAAAGTATCAATTTGATCCCCATGCTGAGGCACACAGGGTAGAGCAGTTCCGGTGGGTGTCACGTCACTTGCTTTGTGGTGCTGTCTGTCTCTTTTGTCCGTGTTGTCTTGTACGTGTCTTGCCTTAACCCTTTGTGTGCAGTAGCGAAAAATCTGGTGCTATTCAAAGCATCTTGTGCTATCTTCATTCTTTGTCCCCGCGCCGGTGCCATCCATCCTCTGCTCAGGAGCTTGGACAGCCAACTGAATCTCATTTCTTTTTGTAGCATTCAGTCATATGTCTTTTAAGGTCTTGTTCTGAGCTTTATTGACGGCTGTGGGCCGCAAGGATCCATTACAGCAGATTGGGACTCGGAAGAATGCGAAGACAGAAGATTCTCGGGCATCGGTCTCTGCGGTTCTTGGAATAAATGCTTCCTCTAGCCTCTTTTTCCAGCCTCAATGGCTTGCTTTCCATCTTCCTAGGTCATCTCATTTTGCATTCCCTCGGTCTTCTCAGTCCTTCTTCTGACCGAGAGTTCTTTATCCTCCCTAGCATCATCCCCTCATTTGTCATGTCCTGTGTCACGGGTGCCTGCACATATTTGTCCCGGAGCTGCTCTGCCTTGCTGCTTAGTCCGGGTGTGGGTGCAAAAGGACCGGTCCTAGTGACTTGCAATTTGTAATGTGGGATGTAGATGGACTGTGGAAGGTATATGCAGATTGAGCCAAGATATGTGGAGGTGTTAAGTTACCCTGCATGGCTTTGACTTCTGTCCTACCTTCCTTTCAGATGCAGATGGATTCAATCTGAAGCAGAGGGCCCATCTTGGCTGAGGGAATTCCCCTGAGAAGGTCAGTCACAGTTTGCTTTTGCAGGGGAACAGGAAGCAATGAGTGTGTTACAGCACTTTTCTTTGTGTTTTCTTCTTAGGAATCAAAGCTGGATATGTGCCGTGAAGTTGAAATGGGGAAGGTGAGCAGTTACCTGTTTACAGAATCAGTTGTATTTGCTGAGGTCTCAATTTCTGGTGCAACTCTAAGCGTCCATTGCTGTTTGTGTGTTTTAGGAAGTGCCCTTGTACTAGGGTGAGATCTCCTCCCTGACCTGCCAAGGGTCCCGGATCAAAAGCCCACGTGAGCATCCCAGGACTCTGCGACGAAGCCTTCACCTTTTGCAATTTGAAGATGCCATCCTGGTACCTCATTGCAACGGCTGAGCGTCCCGGGTGAGTTGGGGAATTTGGGAGGGAGGGCGTGGGTCCGGTCGAGTTTCAGCCCTGCCACATCACCTCGTCTCCTCTTCATCCAGGTATATCCTGCGAAGATGGCATCAGCCACCGTGAGTGGCCGAAGTGCCCCGAGGACCCGGGCTTTCTTGGGAGACGGTGAGTGGTGGAATTATCTGGTTTTGGTTGGTGTGCTACTAAGAGGCTACACTGATGTTTAATTTTCTTTTTTGCAGCTGCTTAAGAGACAACAGCGTGGTGCTGGCAGGAATTTCCCAGCCTGCAAGAGGCTTTTCCTCACACCTGACATGGATTCTCTTCCCTGGTTCCCTGGATGTCAGACAGATAAGTGAAGGGGCATGACTCACAGGGGGGACGTGAGGGGGATGCTGGGTCTGGGCTTGTCAGGAGGGAATTTTTTAAGGCAACTTTAGAGGAGTGCATGTACATGAAGAGGCCCATTAGGCCCCATAAGGGGAAAGTATCAATTTGATCCCCATGCTGAGGTGCACAGGGTAGAGCAGTTCAGTGGGTGTCACGTCACTTGTCTGTTGTGCTGTCTGTCCTTTGTGTGTGTTGTATTGTATGTGTCTTGCCTTAGACTTTTGAGTGCAGTAGCAGAGAATCAGGTGTCATTCATAGCATCTTGTGCTATCTTCATTCCTTGGCCTGCCACCAGTGCCATCCAAGCTTTGACTCAGGAGCTTGAAGAGCCATCTGAATCTTATCTCTTTTTGGAAGCATCCTGTCATATGTCTTTTAAGGTCTTGTTCTGAGCTTTATTGAGTGCTGTGTGCCACAAGGATCCATTACAGCTGATTAGGACTCAGAAGAATGTGAAGACTGAGAGAAGATTCTCGGGCATCGGTCTCTGCAGTTCTTGGAATAAATGCTTCCCTAGCATCCTTTTCCAGCCTCAATGGCTTGCTTTCAGTCTCCCCTTTTCCATTCTCTTGATCTTCTCAGTCCTTTTCAGTCTGAGAGCTTTGTCTTCCCTTGTGTCCTCCCCTCGTTTGTCATATCCTGCCTGTCACGGGTGCCTGCACATATTTGTATTGGAGCTGCTCTACCCTGCTGCATAGTCCAGACGTGGGTGGGATAGGCTCAGTCCTAGGGACTTTGAGTTTGCAATGTGGGGTGTAGTTGGTTTCAGATGATATCTGCACGTTGATCGAAGATCAATCTTCTGGAGCGCAATAGTAAAATTTTCTTTTGTTGTCTTAGGTACCCCGAGGAGGCGCGGAGCCGAAATGGGAAACGGCATCGCCGAAGGGGACGCGGAGAATAGCCAGATGGATTTTGTCCGATCGTCTACCTAAAGCTAAGTATCGGGGCCGGCGGTTGGGAGATGGGGAGAAACTTTCATTAGCAGTGGAGGCAATTTGAAGTTAGGTCAGAGCATAGGGCCATAGTGGGAGGGGCCCCTCAGAAGCAAAGCGCCTCACCAGAGCCTCGGCAGGGCAGCTCCACCCCTTGCTTTGCGTCGGCCACCTTTTTTTGCGTCTCAGTTGTCGTGGATCTTTTCATCTCGGGGGCCCGCCTTTCATCTCGGAGCCATCGCCACAGTCACTCTGCAGCGCTTCCTTCCACCGAGCTTCCGGAGCATCCTCTCAGCAGCTTTAGAACTAACTCCTCTCAAGGATTCACAGTTCATCTTGCGGTTACATTGCTTTGTATATGTTGCTTACTTTGCCATGCCTGGTATATGTAATGGATGTTGCTTACTATGCCATGCCTTGTGTCTGTAATGGATGTTGCTTACTATGCCCTGCCTTGTATCTGTAATGGATGTTGCTTACTATGCCCTGCCTTGTACCTGTAATGGATGTTGCTTACTATGCCCTGCCTTGTACCTGTAATGGATGTTGCTTACTATGCCCTGCCTTGTATATGTTGCTTACCCTTGGAGCTGTCCTGCCCTGGCACATAGTCATTGTTAGGTTGGGTAGCTATAAAACTTTATTGTTGGTCTCTTTTCCATGGGATTTTGGGTAGTAAATGTGTGGGGGTATCTCCTAACTGTCGGGTAAATCCTCATTGACCTCCTCCCATTGTCTTGCAGATCCCCGAGGTAGATATCCATCTCCGCAGTCACCGATGATGCCGATTTTTCTGGAGTCTATGGTTTGATGTCAAAGACGAGCAGCCAGAAGATGTGTTGAAGCATCCTCTTCAGTGCAGCGTTTCAAGTAAGGATTGCAGTCAGCTAAAGATTGTGTGACTGTTTGTCTGTTTGTGAGAGTCTGCGTCTGTCTGATGCTGCTTGCGACAGACTGTGTGATTGTGTATGCCGAGTGGTTCTAACCTTGTGTGTATGATGTTTGCCTTTCAGGTTTTTCAATTTAATTTTTACATTTAGAATAAAAAATCCCCAGCCGGGGTTTTGTTTTTTTTCCCCCGGCTGGGTTTTTTTTTCCTCGGTCCCGGCCGGTCTGCGAGGTGACGTTCATCGCCAAAGTTAGGGTGCAGACCGTCCAGGGACCGGGGTTTTCGTCAGGCAGGACGATTTTCCTGAGGCTCCCAGGAACCACGTTCCCGAGGAGCGGCGTGAGTGTGGATTAACAGAGAGGTTGAGAGGAGAGCGAGGGTGTGTTTGCGTGCCGAGTGGTTCTAACCTTGTGTGTATGATGTTTGCCTTTCAGGTTTTTCAATTTTTACATTTAGAATAAAAAATCCCCAGCCGGGGGTTTTTTTTTCCCCCGGCTGGGTTTTTTTCCTCGGTCCCGGCCAGTCTGCGAGGCGACGTTCATCGCCAAAGTTAGGGCGCAGACCGTCCAGGGACCGGGGTTTTTGTCAGGCAGGACGATTTTCCCGAGGCTCCTGGGAGTCAGGAGAGGTCAGGCAGGGAAGCCTAAAGAGTTGTGTGTGGCAGAGGTGCGTTATGTTTTCTGCGTGCCAATTGTCCTTTGGATTTCCTGTATAAATAAAACAAACTGTGGTCAAGAGTTCTGAAATAGCAGGGTTAATATATTGTGTATATATATGTATATATATATTGTAATATGTATTTGGCTTGCAGTAAGTGGTATTGTTGTGTATTTGCTGCTGCATTTCCATGTATTGCTCTCTATGTAAGTTTGCATTTAACAGTGTGTATCTGGATTGTATTTGTAATTCAATTTGTATCTGTACTTGCCTTTGTATACATTGTTTGGCTGTGTTTTGATGAAGGGTAAATAAAAAATTCATTCAATAAAGTTGAATCTAATAAAGATGTCCCCCTATCCCCCTCCCCGCCCCGGCTCCTGTCTTTATTGAGTGTTGTTATTTGTTCCTTTTCTTTGCTGTCTTTCTCGCTTTGCCTTTCACTTTACCTTTCAGTCTGTTTCTGACTTTGTTTCTGACTTTGCTTTTCTATGTCTTACTATAGCCTTATTTCTGTCTACCACTCTTCCTCTGTTTCCCTGTCACTATTGTTCTTAAACCCCTAAATCTTTTGCTTTCTCTTTCTTACCCTGTTTCTAACTGTCTCTGCCTGTATTTCTCTTTCTGTAGTTTTCTACTTCCCTCTCCATTTCTTCTCTCTGTGTCTCATTCTGTTTCTACTTCCCTGTTTCTCTCTAACTCTGTATTTCCATCTCTTTGTTTCTCTCCCTCTGTTTCTCTAACCCTATTTCTCCCTCTTTCTTGCTGTCTGTAAGACTTTGTCTCTCTTTATCTATTTCTTTCTCTGTTGCTTCTCTGTCTTGTCTGTCTTTGCTTCTCTCTCTTCTGTCTTCTCTCTCTCTGTCTTTGCTTCTGTCTCTCCCTGTCTTTGTCTTTGCTTCCCTCTCCCTGTCTTTGTCTTTGCTTCCCTCTCTCTGTCTTTGTCTTTGCTTCTCTCTCTCTCTCTCTGTCTTTGCTTCTCTCTGTCTTTGCTTCCCTCTCTCTTTGTCTTTGTTTCTCTCTCTTTCTCTGTCTTTGCTTCCCTCTCTCTTTCTCTCTGTCTTTGCTTCTCTCTCTTTCTCTCTCTGTCTTTGCTTCTCTCTCCCTCTGTCTTTGCTTCTCTCTCTCTCTGTCTTTGCCTCTCTCTCTGTCTTTGCTTCTCTCTCTCTCACTCTCTCTCTGTCTTTCTCTTTGTCTTTGCTTCCCTCTCTCCCTCCCTCTTTGTCTTTGCTTCTCTCTCTTTCTCTGTCTTTGCTTCCTCTCTCTCTGTCTTTGCTTCCCTCTGTCTTTGCTTCTCTCTCTCTGTCTTTGCTTCTCTCTCTCTCTCTCTCTCTCTCTGTCTTTGCTTCTCTCTCTCTCTCTCTCTCTCTGTCTTTCTCTTTGTCTTTGCTTCCCTCTCTCCCTCCCTCTTTGTCTTTGCTTCTGTCTCTCTCTTTCTCTCTCTTTGCTTCTCGCTCTCTTTGTCTTTGCTTCCCTCTCTCCCTCCCTCTTTGTCTTTGCTTCTGTCTCTCTCTTTCTCTCTGTCTTTGCTTCTCACTCTCTCGCTGTCTTTGCTTCTCTGTCTTTCTCTTTGTCTTTACTTCCCTCTCTCCCTCTCTCTTTGTCTTTGCTTCCCTCTCTCCCTCTCTCTTTGTCTTTGCTTCTCTCCCTCTCTCTTTGTCTTTGCTTCTCTCTCTCTTTGTTTCTCTCTCTCTCTTCTCTCTCTCTCCTCTTTCTAACTTTCTTTTCCTTTCTAGCTTTAAAAAAGCAGCAGTAGAACTTTCAGGCTCCCTGGGAGTAAATTAAAAATTTTAAAAAAACTTTTAAACATTTAAATAAAAAAATTTACTCCCCGGGAGCCTGAAAGTGAGGCGTGAGGGGGGCAGTCGTGGCTAGCAGGGAGTGAGGCGCATGGGGACATGAGGGGAGGGGTTGTCTTGCTGTGGGGGGAGCCTTACCGAGGGGGCGTGGCGTGTGGGAGGGAGGGGGCGGCCCATGTGCTAAGTCTTGTGGTGAGAGGGTGTGATGTGACGGGGGGCCAGCGCTGGCGTGGGGAACATGGCAGCGATGAAGTGAGTAGAGCGCTGGTGGCGTGGGTGGCAGGGGGTCTGCTGCAGAGGGGCTGATGTGGGTGGGGGGCGGCATGAGGGGGTGTAGCTGAGGGGGCAAGCGGGGGAGTGTGGGGCGGGCGGGGGAAAAGATGAGGGCAGGGGAGTCGGGGGGCCGTCACACGAGGGAGGGTGGAGGCGCCCTTGTAGCTAGTGTGAGCGAGAGTGGCGCATAAGAGAGTCAGCAGCGTCGTGGGGGGGCCTGGGGGGCCTATGCGGGGGGGGCTGCACGGAGGCGGCGTGGGCAGGGGGAGCACGAAGAGGCGGGGGGTTGCTTGAGCTGAGGGGGCGTGGGGAGCAGATTAGTGTCTGGGGGCGGTGGTCACACACCGCATAGGTGGTGGGTGGTGGCGCAGGGGAGTGGCGAGGGGGTGGCGCGGGGCATCATGGTGGGGGGTTGCATGCAGCGACCCCGCCCTGCATGCCCCGCCCATGCCGCCCCCAGCGCCACCCCTCGCCAGACCCCATCCCGCACACACATGGTGTTAGAGTTTGAGGGGTTAGGGTTTGAGGGGATTAGGGTTTGAGGGAT
>JAPFBE010000110.1:0-143047 GCA_034336665.1 Luscinia megarhynchos | reverse complement strand
GCTCTGGGTGTGCCGCCAGCCGGCCACCAGTGGGTGGTGCAGAACAATTTACTCTGGGTTATGCCGCCCGGCCGGCCCACCGTGGAGTGGAAGTGCAGAAGGGCCTGCGTTTGCCTCTGGGTGTGCGCCCGGCCTTTACCGGGGTGGGCGTGCAGAAGGGCCTGGTTGCCTCTGGGTGTGCGCCACGGCCGGCCTACCGGTGGTGAAGTGCAGAAGGGTTCGCGGTTGTCCTGTATTGTGCATACGGCGGCCTACCGTGGGTGGGCGTGCAGAACTAGCATTAGTTGGCTCTGGGTGTGCATACGGCCGGCCCATCCGATGGGTAGGCGTGCAGAAGGGCCTGCTTGATTGCCTCTGGGTGTGCCGACCGCGGCCGGCCCTACCCGATGGGTGAAGCGTGCAGAAGAGGTCTCGCGTGTTGCCTCTGGGTGTGCATACGGCGGCCCACCGTGGGTGGAGTGCAGAAGGGCCTGCAGTTTGCCTCTGGGTGTGCTAGCCACGGCCGGCCTACCGTGGGTGGGCGTGCAGAAGAGCCTGCGGTTGCCTCTGGGTGTGCCCGCGGCGGCACCGATGGGAGGTGCAGAACTGTCTGCGTTGACTCTGGGTGGCTGCCGCTGACGGCCTACCCACGTGGGGTGAGACGTGCAGAAGGGCCTGCGGTTGTCTCTCTGGGTTGTGCGCCGCACGCACGACCCTACCCGTGGGTGAAGTGCAGAAGGGTTTCGCGTGTGCCTCTGGGTGTGCCGCCGCGGCCCGGCCCACCCGATGGAGTGGAGCGATGCAGAACTGTTTGCGTGTGGCTCTGGGTTTGTGCGCGCGGCCCGGCCTACCCGTGGGTAGGCGTGCAGAAGGGCCCTCGCGGTTGCCTCTGGAGTGTGCAGCCCACGGCCGGCCTACCGTGGGTGAAGCGTGCAGAAGGGCCTGCGTGTGCCTCTGGGTGTGCATACAGCAGCCCACCCGTGGGTGGGCGTGCAGAAGAGCGCTCGCGGTGTGCCTCTGGGTGTGCATACGGCCACGGCCCACCGATGGGTGGAGCGTGCAGAAGGGTCTGCGTTTGCCTCTGGGTGTGCGCACGGCGGCCTACCCGTGGAGTGAAGCGTGCAGAAGGGTTTGCGTGTGCCTCTGGGTGTGCCCATACGGCCCGACCCACCCGTGGGTGGGCGTGCAGAAGGGCCTGCGTGTTGCCTCTGGGTGTGCCGCACGGCCGACCCACCCGTGGGGTGAGCGTGCAGAAGAGCCTACGGTTGCCTCTGGGTGTGCAGCCCGGCCGGCCTACCCGTGGGTGGGGCGTGCAGAAGAGGTCTGCATTTGCCTCTGGGTGTGCATGCCACGGCCCGGCCCACCAGTGGGTGTGGCGTGCAGAAAACGCCTGCGTGTTGCCTCTGGGTGTGCAGCCACGGCCGACCCTACCGGTGGTGAGGCGTGCAGAAAAGGTCCCTGCGGTTTGCCTCTGGGTGTGCATACGGCCCGGCCCTACCGATGGGTGTAGCGTGCAGAAGTGCCTGCGTGTGCCTCTGGGTTGTGCCGCCCGCGGCCGACTACCGTGTGGTGGGGCGTGCAGAAGGGCCCTGCGGTTGCCTCTGGGTGTGCAGCCACGGCGACCCACCCGTGGAGTGAAGCGTGCAGAAGAGCCTGCTTGCGTGTTAGCCGCTCTGGGTGTGCCGCCACGGCCGGCCCACCCGTGGGTGAAGCGTGCAGGAAGGGCCCTGCGATGTGTCTCTGGGTGTGCACACGCGGCCGGCCCTACCCGTGGGTGGGCGTGCAGAAACGGTTTTCGCGTTTGCCTCTGGGTGTGTGCATGCGGCGGCCCTACCCGTGGAGTGCGCGTGCAGATAAGAGCACTGCGGTTGCCTCGTGGGTGTGCGACCTGCGTGTCCCGACCACCCGATGGGTGACGTGCAGAAGGACTTCTGCGGTTGCCTCTGGGTAGTACGCCCGGCCGGCCTACCCGATGGGTGGAGGCGTGCAGGAAAGAGCCTGCGGTTTGCCTCTGGGTGTGCAGCCACGGCGGCCCACCGATGGAGTGAAGCGTGCAGAAGGGCCTGCGTTTGCCTCTGGGTGTGCCGCCCGGCCGACTCACCCGTGGGTGAAGCGTGCAGAAGGGGCCTGCGTGTTGCCTCTGGGTGTGCAGCAACGGCCGGCCTACCGTGGGTGAGGCGTGCAGAAGGGTTTCGCGGTTGCCTCTGGGTGTGCATACGGCGGCTACCCGTTTGGTGGGCGTGCAAGAACTGTTTGCGTGTGACTCTGGGTGTGCATGCGGCGGCCTACCCGTGGGTGGGCGTGCAGAAGAGGCCTGCGAGTTGCCTCTGGGTGTGCCGCCCGCGGCCCGGGCCCTACCGATGGGTAGGCGTGCAGAAGGGCTTGCGTGTTGCCTCTGGGTGTGCATCGCGGTGACCCACACCGTGGGTGGAGCGTGCAGAAGCGCCGCGTGTTGCCTCTGGGTGTATAGCCACGGCGGCCCACCCTGTTGGGTGGGCGTGCAGAAGAGCCTCTGCGGTTGCCTCTGGGTGTGCAGCACGCGACCGGCCTACCCGTGGGTGAGCGTGCAGAAGAGTCTCGCGGTTGCCTCTGGGGTGTGCCGCCACGGCCCGAGCCCACCCGTGGGTGAGCGTGCAGAAGAACCTGCAGTTTGCCTCTGGGTGTGCGCCCTAGCGGCGGCCTACCCGTGGATTGGGGCGTGCAGAAGGGCCCTGCGATTTGCCTCTGGGTGTGCCGCCCGCGGCCGGCCTACCGTGGGTGGGCGTGCAGAAGAGCCTCGCGGTTGCCTCTGGGTGTGCCGCATACGGCCGGCCCCACCCGGTGGGTGAAGTGCAGAAGGGCCTGCGGTGTGCCTCTGGGTGTGCCGCCACGGCGGCCCACCGTGGGTGAGCGTGCAGAAGGGCCCTGCAGTTTTCTCTGGGTGTGCGCCACGGCAGCCTCGGTGGGAGTGCGGAAGGGCCTGCGTTTGCTCTGGGTCGTGCCTGACCCTACCCGTGGGTGAGGCGTGCAGAACTGTTTCGCGTTTGCCTCTGGGTGTGCGCCAGCCCGGCCTACCGGTGGGTAGGCGTGCAGAAACGGGTTTGCGTGTGCCTCTGGGTGTGCGCCACGGCGGCCTACCGTGGGTGGGGCGTGCAGAAAGGGCCTGCGTGTTGCCTACTGGGTGTGCAGCCACGGCGGCCCTACCCGTGGGTTGGCGTGCAGAAGAGTTTCGCGGTTGCTTCTGGGTAGTGGCGCACGGCCAGCCTACCGTGGGTGAAGCGTGCAGGAAGGCCTGCAATTGCCTCTGGGTGTGCGCTACGGCCGGCCCACCCGATGGGTGGGCGTGCAGAAGGGCCTGCAATTGCCTCTGGGTGTGCCGACCGCGGCCGACCCACCCGTGGGTGGGGCGTGCAGAAGAGACCCTGCGTTTGCCTCTGGGTGTGCGCCACGCGGCCTTCCCACCGTGGGTGAAGCGTGCAGATGGGGCCTCGCGGTTGCCTCTGGGTGTGCATACCGGCCCGGCCTACCGGTGGGTGGGGCGTGCAGAAGGGTTTCGCGGTTGTCCCTGTGTGTCGCCCTGCGGCCCGACCCATCGGTGGGGCGTGCAGAACGGTTGCGTTGGCTCTGGGTGTGCCGCCCGCGGCCGGCCTACCCGATGGGTGGGCGTGCAGAAGAGCTTGCAGTTTGCCTCTGGGTGTGCCGCCACAGCCGGCCCACCCGTGGGTGAAGTGCAGAAGGGCTTTCGCGGTGCCTCTGGTTGTGCGCCCACGGCGGCCGAACCCGTGGGTGGGCGTGCAGAACTGTTTGCGTGTGTCTCTGGGTGTGTAGCCACGGCCGGCCTACCCGTGGGTGGGAGCGTGCAGAAGAGCCTGCGGTTGCCTCTGGGTGTGCGCGCCGGCGGCCCGACCAGTGGGTGAAGCGTGCAGAACTGTGTCTGCGTGTTGGCTCTGGGTGTGCCGCCGCGGCCCGGCCCACCCGTTGGTGGGCGTGCAGAAGGGCTCTCGCGTGTGCCTCTGGGTGTGCTGCCGCGGCCAGGCCCTACCCGTGGGTGGCGTGCAGAAGGGCCTGCGTTTGCCTCTGGGTGTGCGCCACGGCCCGACCCTACCGTGGGTGGGCGTGCAGAAGAGTCCTGCGTGTTGCACTCTGGGTGTGCTGCCCCGCGGCGGCCTACCCAGTGGGTGGGAGTGCAAGAAGCTGTTGCGTGTTGCCTCTGGGTGTGCGCCCGCGGCCGGCCCACCCGTGGGTGGAGCGTGCAGAAGGGCCTGCGGTTGCCTCTGGGTGTGCCGCCACGGCGGCCCACCCGTGGGTGAGCGTGTAGAAGAGACTGCAGTTGCCTCTGGGTGTGCAGCCACGGCCCAGCCCACCCGTGGGTGAAGCGTGCAGAAAGAGTTTGCGATTGCCTCTGGGTGTGCCGCGCGGCCTGCACCCACCCGTGGGTGGAGCGTGCAGAACTGACTGCGTGTGCCTCTGGGTGTGCATGCCGGCGGCATTCCACCCGTGGGTGGGGCGTGCAGAAGGGCTTTCGCGTGTGCCTCTGGGTGTGCCGCCACGGCCGGCCCACCCGTGGGTGGGGCGTGCAGAAAAGGGCCTGCGGTTGCCTGTGGGTGTGCCGCCCGCGGCCCGGCCACCCGTGGGTGGGCGTGCAGAACTGTTTGCGTGTGGCTCTGGGTGTGTTGCCACGGCCCGGCCTACCCGTGGGTGGGGGTGCAGAAGAGCCTGCGGTTGCCTCTGGGTGTGCCGCCCGGCCGGCCCTACCCATGAGTAGGCGTGCAGAAGGGTTTGCGTGTTCACTCTGGGTGTGCGCCCGCGGCGGCCCACCGTGGGTGAGCGTGCAGAACTGTTTGCGTGTGGCTCTGGGTGTGTAGCCACGGCACGGCGCTACCGATGGGTGGGGCGTGCAGAAGGCCCTCGCGGTTGCCTCTGGGTAGTGGCATGCGGCGGCCCTACCGTGGGTGGAGCGTGCAGAACTGTTTGCGTTTGTCTCTGGGGCGTGCACACGGCGGCCCTACCGGTGGTTAGGCGTGCAGAAGGAGCCTGCAATTGCCTCTGGGTGTGCGCCCGCGGCGGCCCACCCGTGGGTGGGCGTGCAGAAGGGCCTGCGTGTGTCTCTGGGTGTGCGCCCGCGGCCCGGCCTACCCGTGGAGTGGGGCGTGCAGAAGGGTTTCGCGTGTGCCTCTGGGTGTGCCGCCCGCGGCGGCCCTACCAGTGGGTGGGCGTGCAGAACTGTTTGCGTTGGCTCTGGGTGTGCCAGCCACGGCCGGCCCTACCGTGGGTGGGCGTGCAGAAGGGTCTGCGGCTATTGCCTCTGGGTGTGCACGCCGCGGCCGGCCCACCCGTGGAGTGGGCGTGCAGAAGGGCCTGGCGGTTGCCTCTGGGTGTGCCGCCCGCGGCCGACCCCCCCGTGGGTGAAGCGTGCAGAAGAGCCTGCGTTTGCCTCTGGGTGTGCATGCCCGCGCCGGCCTACCGTGGGAGGGCGTGCAGAAGGGTTTTCGCGTGTTGCCTCTGGGTGTGCCGCCACGGCCCGGCCCACCCGGTGGGTAGGCGTGCAGAAGTGTTTCGCGTGTGGCTCTGTGTGTGCAGCCACGGCCGGCCCACCCGTGGGTGGGCGTGCAGAAAGAGCCTCGCGTTTGCCTCTGGGGTGTGCCGCCACGGCCCGGGCCTACTCGTGGGTAGGCGTGCAGAAGGGAGCCTGCGGTTTCCTCTGGGTGTGCGCCCGCGGCCAACCCACCCACGTTGGTGGCGTGCAGAACTGTTTGCGTGTCCCTCTGGGTGTGCCGCCGCGGCCGGCCTACCCTGGGTGGGGCGTGCAGAAGGGCCTGCGGTTGCCTCTGGGTGTGCCGCCCGCGGCCCGACCCACCACGTGGGTGAGGCGTGCAGAACTGTTCGCGTTTAGTCTCTGGGTGTGCAGCCCGCGGCGGCCTACCCGTGGGTGGGGCGTGCAGAAACGGGCTCGCGTTTGCCTCTGGGTGTGCCGCCGCGGCCCGGCCTACCCGTGGGTGAAGCGTGCAGAAGGGTTTGCGTGTGCCTCTGGGTGTGCGCCACGGCCCGGCCCTACCCGTGGGTGAGGCGTGCAGAACTGGGTTTCGCGTGTGGCTCTGGGTGTGTAGCCCGCGGCGGCCTACCGTGGGTGGGGCGTGCAGAAGGGCCTGCGGTTGCCTCTGGGTGTGCCGCCCACGGTCGACCTACCCGGTGGGTGGGGCGATGCAGAAGGGTTTCGCGTGTGCCTCTGGGTGTGCCGCCCGCGGCGGTCCTACCCGTGGGTGGGCGTGCAGAAGGGCCTGCGGTTGACTCTGGGTGTGCCGCCACGGCGACCCACCCGTGGAGTGAAGGCGTGCAGAAGGGCCTCGCGATTTGCCTCTGGGTGTGCCGCCCGCGGCCGGTTCACCCGTGGGTGAGCGTGCAGAGAGGGCTTGCGGTAGTGCCTCTGGGTGTGCAGCCACGGCCCGGGCCTACCCGTGGGTGAAGTGCAGAAGAGCTTTCGCGGTTGCCTCTGGGTGTGCCGCCCGCGGCCGGCAGACCAGTGGGTGGGCGTGCAGAACTGTTTGCGTGTGTCTCTGGGTGTGCCGCCCACGGCGGCCTACCCGTGGGTGAGGCGTGCAGAAGGGCCTGCGATTGCCTCTGGGTGTGCCGCCCGCGGCCGGCGAACCCGTGGGTGAGGCGATGCAGAACTGTTTGCGTGTGGCTCTGGGTGTGCGCCACGGCCCGGCCCACCCGTTGAGTGGTGTGCAGAAGGCCCTGCGGTTGCCTCTGGGTGTGCAGCCCACGGCCGGCCTACCACGTGGGTGGGGCGTGCAGAAGAGCCTCGCGGTTGCCGCTGGGTGTGCGCCACGGCCACCCACCGATGAGTGGGCATGCAGAAAGCCCTCGGTTGCCTCTGGGTGTGTTGCCACGGCCAGGCCACCCAGTGGGTGGGGCGTGCAGAAGGGCCTGCGGTTGCCTCTGGGTGTGCGCCACGGCCAGCCCACCCGTGGGTAGGCGTGCAGAAGGGCCGTGTGGTTGCCTCTGGGTGTGCGCCCACGGCCGGCCTACCCGTGGGTGAGGCGTGTAGAAGAGCCTCGCGGTTGCCCCTGGGTGTGCCGCCACCGCCCTACCCACCGTGGGTGGGGCGTGCAGAAAGAGCCTGCGGTTGCCTCTGGGTTGGCCCTAGCGGCCTGCCCACCTGTGGGTGGGCGTGCAGAACTATTCGCGTGTGTCTCTGGGTGTGCGCCGCGGCGGGCCTACCCGTGGGTGGGCGTGCAGAAGTGCTTTGCGTGTTGCCTCTGGATGTGCATCACCGGCCATCGCCGTGGGTGGGGCGTGCAAAAAGGGCCTGCGGTTGCCTCTGGGTAGTAGCGCCCACGGCCGGCCTACCCGTGGGTGAAGCGTGAAAAAAGGGCCTGAAATTGCCTCTGGGGCGTGCTGCCGCGGCCGGCCCACCCGATGGTTAGGCGTGCAGAAGGGCCTGCAATTGCCTCTGGGTCTGCCGCCACAGCCCGACCCACCGGTGGGTGAGGCGTGCAGAAAAGCCTGCGGTTGCCTCTGGGTGTGCGCGCGGCCCACCGGGGGTGAGGCGTGCAGAAAGGGCCTGCGGTTGCCTCTGGGTGTGCCACCCACGACCGGCCCTACCGGTGGGTGGGGCGTGCAGAAGGGTTTCGCGGCTGTCCCTGTGTGTGCGCCCGGCCGGCCCACCCGTGGGTGGGCGTGCAGAAGCTGTTTGCGTTAGGCTCTGGGTGTGTCGCCACGGCCGGCCTACCGTGGGTGAAGTGCAGAAGGGCCTGCGGTTGTTTCTGGGTGTGCGCCCGCGGCCGGCCCTACCCGTGGGTGGGGCGTGCAGAAGGGTTTCGCGTGTGCCTCTGGGTGTGCCGCCCGCGGCCGGCCCTACCGTGGGTGGGCGTGCAGAACGGTTGCTCTGGGTGTGCCTCCCCGGCGTACCGTGGGTGTGCAGAGCTGCGGTTGCCTGTACGCGTGGGGTGGGGCGTGCAGAAGGGCCTGCGTGTGCCTCTGGGTGTGCGCCACGGCGGCCCCACCCGTGGGTGCGTGCAGAAGAGTCTGCGTTTGCCTCTGGGTGTGCCGCCACGGCGGCCCACCGTGGGTGACGTGCAGAAAGCTGCTCGCGGTTGCCTCTGGGTGTGCGCCACGGCCCGGCCTACCGAGGGTGGAGCGTGCAGAAGGGCCTCGCGGTTGCCTCTGGGTGTGCCACCACGGCCCGGCCTACCCGTGGGTGGGGCGTGCAGAAGGGTTTCGCGGTGTGTCTCTGTGTGTGCCGCCACGGCGGCCCACCCGTGGGTGGGGCGTGCAGAAGGGCCTGCGGTTGGCTCTGGGTGTGCCGCCCGCGGCGGCCTACCCGTGGGTGGGCGTGCAGAAGGGCCTGCGGTTGCCTCTGGGTGTGCAGCCACGGCCGGCCTACCGTGGGTGGGGCGTGCAGAAGGGTTTCGCGGTGTTTCTGGGTGTGCCGCCCGCGGCCGGCCCTACCGATGGGTGGGCGTGCAGAACTGTTTTCGCGTGTGGCTCTGGGTGTGTAGCCCGCGGCCCGGCCTACCCGTGTGTGGGCGTGCAGAAGGGCCTCGCGGTTGCCTCTGGGTGTGCGCCCTACGGCCGGCCTACCGGTGGGTGGGCGTGCAGAACTGTTTCGCGTGTGCCTCTGGGTGTGCCGCCACGGCCGGCCCACCAGTGGGTGAGGCGTGCAGAAGAGGCTTTGCGATTGCCTCTGGGTGTGCACTACGGCGGCCCGAACCAGTGGGTGAGCGTGCAGAACTGTTTGCGTGTGTGCTCTGGGTGTGCCCCACGGCTGGCCCACCCGATGGGTGGAGCGTGCAGAAGGACTTGCGGTTGCCTCTGGGTGTGTAGCCACGGCCCGGGCCAACCAGTGGGTGGGCGTGCAGAAGGGCTTTCGCGGTTGCCTCTGGGTTGTGCGCCACGGCCCGACCCACCCGTTGGTGGGTGTGCAGAAAGGGCCCTGCGGTTGCCTCTGGGTGTGCAGCCACGGCCAGGCCATCCAGTGGGTGGGGCGTGCAGAAGGGCCTGCGGTTGCCTCTGGGTGTGCCGCCACGGCCAACCCACCCGTGGGTGAGGCGTGCAGAAAGAAGCTGTGGTTGCCCCTGGGTGTGCGCCCACGGCCTACGGCCTACCGTGGGTAGGCGTGCAGAAAAGGGCCTGCGGTTGCCTCTGGGTTTGCATGCGGCCCGGCCCTACCCGTGGGTGAGCGTGCAGAAGGGTTTGCGTGTGTCTCTGGGATGTGCGGCCACTGCGGCTTACCCGATGGGTGGGCGTGCAGAACTGTTTGCGTGTGGCTCTGGGTGTGTAGCCACGGCCGGCCTCCCGATGGGTGGGACTGCAGAAGGGCCTGCGGTTGCCTCTGGGTGTGCGCGCCACGGCCCGGCCTACCGAGGGTGGGCGTGCAGAACTGTTCGCGTGTGTCTCTGGGTGTGCACGCCACGGCCGGCCCACCCGTGGGTGAAGGCGTGCAGAAGAGGCCTGCGATTGCCTCTGGGTGTGCCGCCTACGCGACGGCCATACCGGTGGAGTGAAGCGTGCAGAAGCTGTTTGCGTGTTGCCTCTGGGTGTGCAGCCCGCGGCGGCCTACCCGTGGGTGGGCGTGCAGAAGAACTGTTTCGCGTGTAGCCTCTGGGTGTGCCGCACGCGGCGGCCCTACCGTGGGTGAAGCGTGCAGAAGAGCCCTCGCGGTTGCCTCTGGGTGTGCAGCCACGGCCGGCCTACCCGTGGGTGGGGCGTGCAGAAGGGAGCTTTCGCGGTGTGCATCTCTGGGGTGTGCAGCTACGGCCAGCCTACCCGTGGGTGGGCGTGCAGAAGGGTTTGCCTTTGCCTCTGAGTGTGCATACGGCGGCCCACCCGTGAGTGGGGCGTGCAGAAGGGCCTGCAATTGCGCTCTAGGGTGTGCAGCCACGGCCGGCCCACCCTGGGTGGGCGTGCAGAAGGGCCTCGCGGTTGCCTCTGGGTTTACTGCCGCGGCCGACCCACCCGTGGGTGGGCGTGCAGAACTGGGCTTCGCGTGTGTCTCTGGGATGTGCCGCCCGCGGCCCGGCCCACCCGTGGGTGAGGCGTGAAAAAGGGCCTCGCGGTTTGCCTGTGGGTGTGCGCCCGCGGCACGACCTACCGATGGGTTGAGGCGTGCAGAAGGAGTTTCGCGGTTGCCTCTGGGTGTAGTGGCATACGGCCCGGCCTACCGGTGGGTGAGGCGTGCAGAAGAGCCTGCAATTGCCTATGGGTGTGCGCCCGCGGCCGGCCCATCCGATGGAGTGAGCGTGCAGAAGGGCCTGCAATTGCGCACTCTCGGGTGTGCCGCCCGCGGCCCGGCCCACCCGTGGGTGGAAGCGTGCAGAAGGGCCTCGCGTTTGCCTCTGGGTGTGCGCCACGGCCTTCCCACCCGGGGGGTGAAGTGCAGAAAGGAGCCTGCCAGTTGTCTCTAGGTGTGCCGCCCGCGACCCGGCCTACCCGGTGGGTGAAGGCGTACAGAAGGGTTCGCGGTTGTCCCTGTATTGTGCGCCACGGCCCGACCCACCACGTGGAGTGCGGCGTGCAGAACTGTTTGCGTTAGGCTCTGGGTGAACCGCCCGCGGCGGCCTACCCATGGGTGGGGCGTGCAGAAGGGCCTGCGGTTGTTTCTGGGTGTGCCGCCACGGCCCGGCCTACCGATGGGTGGGGCGTGCAGAAGGGTTTCGCGTGTGCCTCTGGGTGTGCACGCCCACGGCCCGACCCACCACGTGGGTGGCGTGCAGAACTGTTTGCGTGTGGCTCTGGGTGTGTAGCCCGCGGCGGCCTACCGATGGGTGGGGCGTGCAGAAGAGCCTGCGGTTGCCTCTGGGTGTGCAGCCACGGCCGGCCTACCCGTGGGTGAGGCGTGCAGAACTGCTAGCGTGTGTCTCTGGGTATGCATACAGCCGGTCCACCCGTGGGTGAAGCGATGCAGAAGGGCCTGCGTTGCCTCTGGGTGTGCGCCCACGGCCGGCAGACCAGTGGGTGAGGCGTGCAAGAACTTGTTTGCGTGTGTCTCTGGGTGTGCGCCACGGCCGGCCCACCCGTGGAGTGAGGCGTGCAGAAGGGTTTGCGTGTGCCTCTGGGTGTGTAGCCACGGCCGGCAGACCAGTGGGTGGGCGTGCAGAACTGTTTGCGTGTGTCTCTGGGTGTGCACGCCACGGCCGACCCACCCGTTAGTGGCTGTGCAGAAGGCCCTGCGGTTGCCTCTGGGTGTGCAGCCACGGCCGGCCTACCCGTGGGTGAGGCGTGCAGAAGGGCTCTTGCGTTTGCGATGGGTGTGCCGCCCGCGGCCCGACCCTACCCGTGGGTGGGGCGTGCAGAAGAGGCCTGCGGTTGCCTCTGGGTGTGTTGCCCGCGGCCAGGCCGACTGAGTGGGTGGGCTTGCAGAAGGGCCTGCGGTTGCATCTGGGTGTGCCGCCACGGCCAGCCCACCGTGGGTAGGCGTGCAGAAGGGCGTGTGGTTGCCTCTGGGTGTGCGCCACGGCCAACCCCACCCGTGGGTAGGCGTGTAGAAGGGCCTGCGGTTGCCCCTGGGTGTGCCGCCACGCCTACCCACCGTGGGTGGGGCGTGCAGAAAGAGCCTGCGGTTGCCTCTGAGTGTGTCGCCCGCGGCGGCCCACCCGTGGGTGGGCGTGCAGAACTATTTCGCGTGTGTCTCTGGGTGTGCGGCCACTGCCGGCACTTACCCGTGGGTAGGCGTGCAGAACGCCTGCGTGTTGCCTCTGGGATGTGCCGCACGGCCCGGCCACACCGTGGGTGAGCGTGCAGAAGGGCCTGCGTGTGCCTCTGGGTGTGCGCGCCGCGGCGGCACCCGTGGGTGAGCGTGCAGAACTGTTTCGCGTGTGGGCTCTGGGTGTGCAGCCACGGCGGCCTACCCGTGGGTGAGGCGTGCAGAAGGGCCTGCGGTTGCCTCTGGGTGTGCCGCCCGCGGCAGTCCCTACCGAGGGTGAGCGTGCAGAACTGTTTGCGTGTGTCTCTGGGTGTGCCGCCGGCGGCCCACCCGTGGGTGAGCGTGCAGAAGGGCCTGCGATTGCCTCTGGGTGTGCCGCCACGGCCCGACCACGTGGGTGGGCGTGCAGAACGGTTTGCGTGTGCCTCTGGGTGTGCCGCCGGCGGCCTACCGTGGGTGAGGCGTGCAGAAGGGCTTTCGCGGTTCCTCTGGGTGTGCAGCCACGGCGGCCTACCAGTGGGTGAGCGTGCAGAACGGGTTTGCGCGTTGGCTCTGGGTGTGCCGCCCACGGCCGGCCCACCCGTGGGTGGGTTTGCAGAAGGGTTTCGCGGTTGCCTCTGGGTGTGCAGCCACGGCCGGCCCACCCGTGGGTGGGGCGTGCAGAAGGGCCTGCTGTTGCCCGCTGAGTGTGCCAGCCACGGCCAGCCCACCCGTGGGTGGGGCGTGCAGAAAGGGCCTGCAGTGGCCATCTGGGCTGTGCCAGCGACCAGCCCACCCGTGGGTGGGGCGTGCAGAAGGGTTTGCGGTTGCCCTCTGAGTGTGCCACGCGGCCGGCCTACCCGTGGGTGGGGCGTGCAGAAGGAGCCTGCGGTTGCCTCTGGGTGTGCCGCCCACGGCCTGCCCACTCCGTGGGTGGGCGTGCAGAAGGGCCTGCGGTTGCCTCTGGGTGTGCCGCCACGGCCGGCCTACCCGTGGGTGGGGCGTGCAGAAGGGGTTTCGCGTGTGCCTCTGGGTGTGCCGCCACGGCCGACCCACCCGTGGATGGGCGTGCAGAATTGTTTCCCTGTGGCTCTGGGTGAGTAGCCACGGCCGGCCTACCCGTGGGTTGGGCGTGCAGAAGGGTGTCGGGGTTGCCTCTGGGTAGTGGCGCCACAACCCGGCCTTACCGTGGGTGAAGCGTGCAGGAGGGCTTGCAATTGCCTCTGGGTGTGCGCCCGCGGCGGTTCTACCACGATGGGTGGGGCGTGCAGAAGGGCCTGCGGTTGCCTCTGGGTGTGCCGCCCACGGCCGGCAGACCAGTGGGTGGGGCGTGCAGAACTGTTTGCGTGTGTCTCTGGGTGTGCCGCCCACGGCCGGCCTACCCGATGGGTGGGGCGTGCAGAAGGGTTTCTGCGTGTGCCTCTGGGTGTGTAGCCCACGGCCGGCAGACCAGTGGGTGGCGTGCAGAACTGTTTGCGTGTGGCTCTGGGTGTGCCGCCCACGGCCGGCCCACCCGTTGGTGGGTGTGCAGAAGGCCCTGCGGTTGCCTCTGGGTGTGCAGCCACGGCCGGCCTACCCGTGGGTGGGCGTGCAGAAGGGCCTGCGGTTACCGCTGGGTGTGCACGCGGCCACCCCACCCGTGGGTGGGCATGCAGAAGGGCCTGCGGTTGCCTCTGGGTGTGTCGCCACGGCCAACCCACCCGTGGGTGGGCGTGCAGAAGGGCGTGTGGTTGCCTCTGGGTGTGCCGCCCTACGGCCCGACCCACCCGATGGGTGGAGGCGTGTAGAAGGGCCTGCGGTTGCCCCTGGGTGTGCCGCCACCGCCTACCCACCCGTGGGTGGGCGTGCAGAAGGGCCTGCGGTTGCCTCTGGGTTTCACGTAGCGGCCTGCCCACCTGTGGGTGGGGCGTGCAGAACTATTCTGCGTGTGTCTCTGGGTGTCGCGACCCACTGCCGGCTTACCCGTGGGTGGGGCGTGCAGAACTGTTTCGCGTGTGCTTCTGGGATGTGCCACCGGCCGGCCCAACCGTGGGTGGGGCGTGAAAAAGAGGCCTGCGGTTGCCTGTGGGTGTGCCGCCACGGCCGGCCCACTCGTGGGTGGGCGTGCAGAAGGGCCTGCGATTGCCTCTGGGTGTGCCGCCACGGACGGCAGACCAGTGGGTGGGCGTGCAGAACTGTTTGCGTGTGTCTCTGGGTGTGCCGCCACAACCGGCCCACCCGTTGGTGGGTGTGCAGAAAGGCCTGCGGTTGCCTCTGGGTGTGCAGCCACGGCCGGCCTACCCGTGGGTGGGCGTGCAGAAGGGTTTGCGTGTGCCTCTGGGTGTGCCGCCACGGCCGGCCCACCCGTGGGTGGGCGTGCAGAACTGTTTGCGTGTGGCTCTGGGTGAGTAGCCACGGCTGGCGCACCCGTGGGTTGGCGTGCAGAAGGGTTTGCGGTTGCCTCTGGGTAGTGACGCCACGGCCGGCCTACCCGTTGGTGGGCGTGAAAAAGGGCCTGAAATTGCCTCTGGGCGTGCCGCCACGGCCGGCCCACCCGTGGTTGGGGCGTGCAGAAGGGCCTGCAATTGCCTCTGGGTCTGCCGCCCGCGGCCGGCCCACCGATGGGTGGGCTGCAGAAGAGCCTCGCGGTTGCCTCTGGGTGTGCCGCCCGCGGCCGACCTACCGGGGGTGGGGCGTGCAGAAGGGCCTGCGGTTGCCTCTAGGTGTGCCGCCCGCGACCGGCCTACCCGGTGGGTGGGGCGTGCAGAAGGGTTTCGCGGTTGTCCCTGTGTGTGCCGCCCACGGCCGGCCCACCCGTGGGTAAGCAGCGTGCAGAACTGTTTCGCGTTTGCCTCTGGGTGTGCCGCCCGCGGCGGCCTACCCGTGGGTAAGGGCGTGCAGAAGGGCCTGCGATTTGTTTCTGGGTGTGCCGCCACGGCCGGCCTACCCGTGGGTGGGGCGTGCAGAAGGGTTCGCGTGTGCCTCTGGGTGTGCGCTACGGCCGCCCCACACGATGGGTGGGGCGTGCAGAAGGGCCTCGCGATTGCCTCTGGGTGTGCATACGGACGGCAGACCAGTGGGTGGGGCGTGCAGAACTGTTTGCGTGTGTCTCTGGGTGTGCGCCACAACCGGCCCACCCGTTGGTGGGTGTGCAGAAGGCCCTGCGGTTTCCTCTGCGTGTGCAGCCACGGCCAGGCCATCAGTGGGTGGGCGTGCAGTAGGGCCTGCGTTTGGCTCGGAGTGTGCCTCCACGGCCAACCCACCCGTGGGTGGGCGTGCAGAAGGGCGTGTGGTTGCCTCTGGGTGTGCCGCCACGGCCGGCCCACCCGTGGGTGGGCGTGTAGAAGGACCTGCAGTTGCCCCTGGGTGTGCCGCCGCCGCCTACCCACCCGTGGGTGGGCGTGCAGAAGGGCCTGCGGTTGCCTCTGGGTTTACGCAACGGCCGGCCCACCTGTGGGTGGGCGTGCAGAACTATTTGCGTGTGTCTCTGGGTGTGCGGCCACTGCCGGCTTACCCGTGGGTGGGCGTGCAGAACTGTTTGCGTGTGGCTCTGGGTGTGTAGCCACGGCCGGCCTACCCGTGGGTGGGCGTGCAGAACTGTTTGCGTGTGTCTCTGGGTGTGCCGCCACAGCCGGCCCACCCGTGGGTGGGCGTGCAGAAGGGCCTGCGATTGCCTCTGGGTGTGCCGCCACGGCCGGCAGACCAGTGGGTGGGCGTGCAGAACTGTTTGCGTGTGTCTCTGGGTGTGCCGCCACAACCGGCCCACCCATGGGTGGGCGTGCAGAAGGGTTTGCGTGTGCCTCTGTGTGTGTAGCCACGGCCGGCAGACCAGTGGGTGGGCGTGCAGAACTGTTTGCGTTCGGCTCTGGGTGTGCCGCCACGGCCGGCCCACCCGTTGGTGGGTGTGCAGAAGGCCCTGCGGTTTCCTCTGGGTGTGCAGCCACGGCCAGGCCATCAGTGGGTGGGCGTGCAGAAGGGCCTGCGTTTGCCTCGGAGTGTGCCGCCACGGCCAACCCACCCGTGGGTGGGCGTGCAGAAGGGCGTGTGGTTGCCTCTGGGTGTGCCGCCACGGCCGGCCCACCCGTGGGTGGGCGTGTAGAAGGGCCTGCGGTTGCCCCTGGGTGTGCCGCCACCGCCTACCCACCCGTGGGTGGGCGTGCAGAAGGGCCTGCTGTTGCCTCTGGGTTTACGCAACGGCCGGCCCACCTGTGGGTGGGCGTGCAGAACTATTTGCGTGTGTCTCTGGGTGTGCGGCCACTGCCGGCTTACCCGTGGGTGGGCGTGCAGAACTGTTTGCGTGTGGCTCTGGGTGTGCAGCCACGGCCGGCCCACCCGTGGGTGGGCGTGCAGAAGGGCCTGCGATTGCCTCTGGGTGTGCCGCCACGGAAGGCCTACCCGTGGGTGGGCGTGCAGAAGGGTTTGCGTGTTCCTCTGGGTGTGCCGCCACGGCCGGCAGACCAGTGGGTGGGCGTGCAGAACTGTTTGCGTGTGGCTCTGGGTGTGCCGCCACGGCCGGCCCACCCGTTGGTGGGTGTGCCGAAGGCCCTGCGGTTGCCTCTGGGTGTGCAGCCACGGCCGGCCTACCCGTGGGTGGGCGTGCAGAAGGGCCTGCAGTTACCGCTGAGTGTGCCGGCACGGCCAGCCCACCCGTGGGTGGGCGTGCAGAAGGGCCTGCAGTGTCATTTGGGCGGAAGCAACGACCAGCTTACCCGTGGGTGGGCGTGCAGAAGGGTTTGCCTTTGCCTCTGAGTGTGCCGCCACGGCCGGCCTACCCGTGAGTGGGCGTGCAGAAGGGCCTGCGGTTGCCTCTGGGTGTGCCGCTACGGCCGGCCTACCCGTTGGTGGGCGTGCAGAAGTGTTTGTGGTTTCCTCTGGGTGTGCCGCCACGGCCGGCCCACCCCTGGGTGGGCGTGCAGAAGGGCCTGCGGTTGCCTCTGGGTTTACGCAACGGCCGGCCCACCTGTGGGTGGGCGTGCAGAACTATTTGCGTGTGTCTCTGGATGTGCCGCCACGGCCGGCCCACCCGTGGGTAGGCGTGAAAAAGGGCCTGCGGTTGCCTGTGGGTGTGCCGCCACGGCCGGCCTACCCGTGGGTTGGCGTGCAGAAGGGTTTGCGGTTGCCTCTGGGTGTGACGCCACGGCCGGCCTACCCGTGGGTGGGCGTGCAGAAGGGCCTGCAATTGCCTATGGGTGTGCCTCGCCGCGGCCGGCCCACCGTGGGTGGGCGTGCAGAAGGGCCTGCAATTGCCTCTGGGTGTGCCGCTTACGGCCGGCCCACCCGTGGAGTGAAGCGTGCAGAGAGGACTGCGGTCTAGCCTCTGGGTGTGCACGCCCGGCGGCCCACCCGTGGTGGGCGTGCAGAACTGTTTGCGTGTGGCTCTGCGTGGTGTAGCCCACGGCCGGCCTACCCGTGGGTGGGGCGTGCAGAAGGGCCTGCGGTTGCCTCTGGGTGTGCCGCCACGGCCGACCCACCAGTGGGTGGGCGTGCAGAAGGGCCTTCGTTTGCCTCTGGGTGTGCCGCCACTGCCTTCCCACCCGGGGGTGGGCGTGCAGAAGGGCCTGCGGTTGCCTCTAGGTGTGCCGCCACGACCGGCCTACCGGTGGGTGGGCGTGCAGAAGGGTTCGCGGTTGTCTCTGTGTGTGCACGCCCACGGCCGGCCCACCCGTGGAGTGCGGCGTGCAGAACTGTTTGCGTTAGGGCTCTGGGTGTGCCGCCACGGCCGGCCTACCCATGGGTGAGGGCGTGCAGAAGGGCCTGCGGTTGTTTCTGGGATGCGTGCATGCGGCCGGCCTACCCGTGGGTGGGGCGTGCAGAAGGGTTTGCGTGTGCCTCTGGGTGTGCCGCTTACGGCCGGCCCACCCGTGGGTGGGGGCGTGCAGAACTGTTTGCGTGTGGCTCTGGGTGTGTAGCCACGGCCGGCCTACCCGTGGGTGGGGCGTGCAGAAGGAGCCTGCGGTTGCCTCTCGGGTGTGCAGCCACGGCCGGCCTACCGATGGGTGGGGCGTGCAGAACTGCTTGCGTGTGTCTCTGGGTATGCCGCCACAGCCGGCCCACCCGTGGGTGGGGCGTGCAGAAGAGCCCTCGCGATTGCCTCTGGGTGTGCCTTCACGGCCGGCAGACCAGTGGGTGGGCGTGCGAGAACTGTTTGCGTGTGTCTCTGGGTGTGTCGCCGCACGGCGGCCCACCCGTGGGTGGGCGTGCAGAAGGGTTTGCGTGTGCCTCTGGGTGTGTAGCCACGGCCGGCAGACCAGTGGGTGGGCGTGCAGAACTGTTTGCGTGTGTCTCTGGGTGTGCCGCCACGGCCGGCCCACCCGTTGGTGGGCGTGCATAAGGGCCTGCGGTTACCGATGGGTGTGCAGCCACGGCCACCCCACCCGTGGGTGGGCATGCAGACGGGCCTGCGGTTGCCTCTGGGTGTGTTGCCCGCGGCCAGGCCATCAGTGGAGTGAAGTGCAGAAGGGCCTGCGGTTGCATCTGTGTGTGCCGCCGAGCCAACCCACCCGATGGGTGGGGCGTGCAGAAGGGCGTGTGGTTGCCTCTGGGTGTGCGGCCACGGCCGCATCCCACCGATGGGAGTGGGGCGTGTAGAAAAGGGCCCTGCGGTTGCCCCTGGGTGTGCCGCCACCGCCTACCCACCCGTGGGTGGGGCGTGCAGAAGGAGCCTCTGCGGTTGCCTCTGAGTTTACGCAGCGGCCGGCCCACCTGTTGGTGGGCGTGCAGAACTATTTGCGCGGCGTGGCTCTGGGTGTGCCGCCGCGGCCAGCCCACCCGTTGGTGGGTTTGCCGAAGAAGCCCTGCGAGTTGCCTCTGGGTGTGCAGCCACGGCCGGCCTACCCGTGGGTGGGCGTGCAGAAGGGCCTGCTGTTACCGCTGGAGTGTGCCAGACGCGGCCAGCCCACCCGTGGGTGGGGCGTGCAGAAGGGACTGCAGTGTCATTTGGGCTGACTCCACGACCAGCTTACCCGTGGGTGGGCGTGCAGAAGGGTTTGCCTTTGCCCCTGAGTGTGCCGCCACGGCCGGCCTACCCGTGGGTGAAGTGCAGAAGAGGCCTCGCGGTTGCCTCTGGTGTGCCGCCCACGGCCGGCCTCCCGTGGGTGGGGCGTGCAGAAGGGCCCTGCGGTTGCCTCTGGGTGTGCCGCCCACGGCCGCGGCCTACCCGTGGGTGGGGCGTGCAGAAGGGTTCGCGTGTGCCTCTGGGTGTGCCGCCCGCGGCCGGCCCACCCGTGGATGGGCGTGCAGAACTGTTTCCGTGTGGCTCTGGGTGAGTAGCCACGGCCGGCCTACCCGTGGGTTGGCGTGCAGAAGGGTTTGGGCTTGCCTCTGGGTAGTGGCGACGCGACCCGGCCTTACCGTGGGTGGGCGTGCAGGAGGGCTTGCAATTGCCTCTGGGTGTGCCGCCACGGCCGGTTCACCCGTGGGTGGGCGTGCAGAAGGGCCTGCGGTTGCCTCTGGGTGTGCCGCCACGGCCGGCAGACCAGTGGGTGGGCGTGCAGAACTGTTTGCGTGTGTCTCTGGGTGTGCCGCCACGGCCGGCCTACCCGTGGGTGGGCGTGCAGAAGGGTTTGCGTGTGCCTCTGGGTGTGTAGCCACGGCCGGCAGACCAGTGGGTGGGCGTGCAGAACTGTTTGCGTGTGGCTCTGGGTGTGCCGCCACGGCCGGCCCACCCGTTGGTGGGTGTGCAGAAGGCCCTGCGGTTGCCTCTGGGTGTGCAGCCACGGCCGGCCTACCCGTGGGTGGGCGTGCAGAAGGGCCTGCGGTTACCGCTGGGTGTGCCGCCACGGCCACCCCACCCGTGGGTGGGCATGCAGAAGGGCCTGCGGTTGCCTCTGGGTGTGTTGCCACGGCCAGGCCATCAGTGGGTGGGCGTGAAGAAGGGCCTGCGGTTGCCTCTGTGTGTGCCGCCACGGCCAACCCACCCGTGGGTGGGCGTGCAGAAGGGCGTGTGGTTGCCTCTGGGTGTGCCGCCACGGCCGGCCCACCCGTGGGTGGGCGTGTAGAAGGGCCTGCGGTTGCCCCTGGGTGTGCCGCCACCGCCCTACCCACCCGTGGGTGGGCGTGCAGAAGGGCCTCGCGGTTGCCTCTGGGTTTCACATAGCGGCCTGCCCACCTGTGGGTGGTGCATGCAGAACTATTTCGCGTAGTGTCTCTGGGTGTCGGCCACTGCCCGGGCTTACCCGTGGGTGAAGCGATGCAGAACTGTTTCGCGTGTGCCTCTGGATGTGCCACCACGGCCGGCCCAGCCGTGGGTGAAGCGTGGAAAAGAGGCCTGCGAAAGTTTGCCTGTGGGTGTGCCTCGACGGGCCGCCCACCCGTCGGTGGGCGTGCAGAACTGCTTCGCGTGTGGCTCTGGGTGTGTAGCCACGGCCCGGCCTACCCGTGGGTGGAAGTGCAGAAAATACCCGCGGTTGCCTCTGGGTGTGCAGCCACGGCCGGCCTACCCGTGGGTGGGGCGTGCAGAAGGGTTTCGCGTGTGCCTCTGGGTGTGCATGCGGCCGGCCCACCCGTGGGTGGGCGTGCAGAACTGTTTGCGCGTAGGCTCTGAGTGAGTAGCCACGGCTGGCTAGCACCCGTGGGTTGGCGTGCAGAAGGGTTTGCGGTTGCCTCTGGGTAGTGACGCCACGGCCGGCCTACCCGTGGGTGGGGCGTGAAAAGGGCCTGAAATTGCCTCTGGGCGTGCACACGGCCCGGCCACCCGTGGTTGAGCGTGCAGAAGGGCCTGCAATTGCCTCTGGGTCTGTCACACGGCCGGCCCACCCGATGCAGTGGGGCGTGCAGAAGGGCCTGCAGTTGCCTCTGGGTGTGCCGCCACGGCCGGCCTACCCGGGGTGGGGCGTGCGAAGGGCCTGCGGTTTCCTCTAGGTGTGCCGCCACGACCGGCCTACCCGGTGGGTGGGCGTGCAGAAGGGTTTGCGGTTGTCCCTGTGCGTGTGCCGCCACGGCCGGGACCCACCCGTGGGTGCCAGCCGTGCAGAACTGTTTCGCGCTTTGCCTCTGGGTGTGCCGCCACGGCCGGCCTACCCGTGGGTGGGGCGTGCAGAAGGGCCTGCGGTTGTTTCTGGGTGTGCCGCCCGCGGCCGGCCTACCCGTGGGTGGGCGTGCAGAAGGGTTTGCGTGTGCCTCTGGGTGCTCGCCATGTCGGCCACTCGCGGGTGGGCTGCGTGCAGAAGGGCTCTGCGATTGCTCTCTGGGTGTACGCCCACGGCCGGCAGACCAGTGGGTGGGCGATGCAGAACTGTTTGCGCAGGTCTCTGGGTGTGCCGCCACAACGGCCCACCCGCTGGTGGGTGTGCAGAAGGCCCTGCTGTTTCCTCTGCGTGCAGCCACGGCCAGGCCATCAGTGGGTGGGCGTGCAGAAGGGCCTGCGCTTTGGCTCGGAGTGTGCCTCCGACGGCCAACCCACCCGTGGGTGGGCGTGCAGAAGGGCTGTGGTTGCCTCTGGGTGTGCCGCTGACGGCCGGCTCCACCCGTGGGTGGGCGTGTAGAAGGGCCTGCAGTTGCCCTGGGTGTGCCGCCATCGCCTACCCACCCGTGGGTGGGCTGCAGAAGGCCCGCGGTTGCCCTCTGGGTTTACTGCGACGGCCGGCCCACCTGTGGGTGGGCGTGCAGAACTATTTCGGCGCAGTGTCTCTGGGTGTGCGGCCACTGCCGGCTTACCCGTGGGTGGGCATGCAGAACTGTTTGGCGTGTGGCTCTGGGTGTGTAGCCACGGCCGGCCTACCCCGTGGGTGTGCGTGCAGAACTGTTTCATGCAGGTCTCTGGGTGTGCCGCCACAGCCGGCCCACCCGTGGGTGGGCGTGCAGAAGGGCCTGCGACTGTTTCTGGGTGTGCCGCCACGGCCGCGGCAGACCAGTGGGTGGGCGCGGCAGAACCCCGTTTGCGCGTGTGTCTCTGCGTGCCGCCATAACCGGCCCACCCGTGGGTGGGCGTGCAGAAGAGGTTTTGCGCGTGTGCCTCTGTGTGTGTAGCCACGGCCGCAGACCAGTGGGTGGGCGTGCAGAACTGTTTTGCGCTCGCTCTGGGTGTGCCGCCACGTCGGCCCACCCGCTGGTGGGTAGTGCAGAAGGCCCTGCGGTTTCCTCTGGGTGTGCAGCCACGGCCAGGCCATCAGTGGGTGGGGCGTGCAGAAGGGCCCGCGCTGCCTCGAGTGTGCCTCGACGGCCAACCCACCCCGCTGGGTGGGCGCGTGCAGAAGGGCATGTGGTTGCCTCTGGGTGTGTCGCCACGGCCGGCCCACCCGTGGGTGGGCGTGTAGAAGGAGCCTGGCGGTTGCCCCTGGGTGTGCCGCCACCGCCACCTACACCCGTGGGTGGGCGTGCAGAAGGGCCTGCTGTTGCCTCTGGGTTTACTGTGCGACGGCCGCCCACCTGTGGGTGGGCTGCAGAACTATTTGGCGGTGTCTCTGCGCGTGCCACCGCCAGCCTACCCGCGGTGGGCGGCAGAACTGTTTATGCAGTGGCTCTGGGTGTGCAGCGACGCCGGCCCACCCGTGGGTGGGCGTGCAGAAGGGCCCTGCGATTGCTCTGGGTGTGCCGCCACGGAAGGCCTACCCGGGTGGGCGCAGAAGGGTTTACGTGTTCCTCTGGTGCACGCCACGGCCGGCAGACCAGTGGGTGGGCGCAGAACTGTTTGCGTGTGGCTCTGCGTGTCACACGGCCGCCCACTCGCTGGTGGGTGTGCCGGGCGTCCTGCGGCTGTTTCTGGTGCGCAGCCACGCCGGCCTCACCCGCGGTGAGCGCGGCAGAAGGGCCAGCAGTTACCGCTGAGTGTGTCAGCAGACGCCAGCCCACCCGTGCATGCGGCAGAAGGGCCTGCAGTGTCATTTGGCCGGAAGCAACGCACCAGCTTTCACCCGCGGGTGGGCTGCAGAAGGGTTTGCCTTGCCTCTTGAGTGTGCCGCCACGGCCGCCCACCGCGGAGTGGGCTGGCAGAAGGCCCGCGGTTGCCTCTGCGTGCCGCCACGGCCGGCCCACCCGCTGGTGGGCCGGCAGAAGTGTTTGTGGTTGCCTCTGGGTGTCGCCATCGGCCCGGCCCACCCCGGGTGCGTGCGCAGAAGGCCTCGCGGTTGTCTCTGGTTTACGCGATCCGCCGCCCACCCGTGGGTGGGCTGCAGAACCATTTGGCGCGGTGTCTCTGGATGTCACACGCGGCCGCCGCACCCGCTGGGTAGGCGCGGAAAAGGCCTCGCGGGTTGCTCTGTGGGTGCCGCACGCCGCCTACCCCGCGGGTTGCGCAGAAGGGTTTTATGGCGTTGCCTCTGGGTGTGACGCCACGGCCGGCCTACCCGGTGGGTGGCGCGCAGAAGGGCCTGCACTGCTCTATGGGTGTGCCGCCACGGCCGGCCTACCCGGGTGGGCGCGGCAGAAGGGCTCTCGTAACGCTTCTGGGTGTGCCGCCGACGCCGCCCACCCGTGGGTGGCGTGCAGAAGGACTGCGGTCGCCTCTGGGTGTGCGTCAAGACGCGTCGGCCCACCCTGCGTGGTGGGCGCAGCAGAACTGTTTGGCGCAGGGCTCTGGGTGTAGAAGCCACGGCCGGCCCACCCGCGGGTGGCACGCAGAAGGGCCCGCGGCCGTCTCTGGGTGTGCCGCTGACGCGTCGACCCACCAGTGGGTGGGCCGTGCGTAGCTGGTCTCGCTTGCCTCTGCGTCGTGCGCGCCTTCCCAACGGGGGTGGGCGCTGCAGAAGGGCCCGCGGTTGTCTTCTAGGTGTGCCGCCACGAATCGCCCACCGTGGGTGGGCTGCAGAAGGGTTTGCGGTTGTCTCTGTGTGTGCCGCCACGGCCGCCCACCCGCGGGTGCGCCGTGCAGAACTGTTTATGCTCGCTCGGTGTGCCGCCACGGCCGGCCTACCCAGCTGGGTGGGCTGCAGAAGGGCTCCGCGGTTGTTTCTGGGTGTGCAGTCACGGCCGCCCACCCGTGGGTGGGCGGCAGAAGGGTTTATGCGGCGCTCTGGGTGTGCTCAAGACGGTCGACCCACCCGCGGGTGGGCGGCAGAACTGTTTGGCGTGAGGCTCTGCGTGTAGCCACGGCCGCCTACCCGTGGGTGGGCGTGGCAGAAGGCTCACCTGCGGTTGCCTCTGCGCAGCCACGCCGGCCTACCCGTGGTATGCAGAACTGCTTTAGCGCGTGTCTCTGCGTGCGCCGACAGCCGCCCACCCGCGGGTGGGCGGCAGAAGGGCTCGCGATTGCTCTGCGCCGCCACGGCCGCAGACCAGTGGGTGGGCTGCAGAACTGTTTATGCGGTGTCTCTGCGTGTCGCTGACGCTCCCGCTCCACCCGTGGGTGGGCGCAGAAGGGTTTGCGCGGTGCCTCTGCGTGTAGCCACGGGCCGGCAGACCAGTGGGTGGGCGCGCAGAACTGTTTGCGCAGGTCTCTGGGTGTCATTATCGCCGCCCACCCCGCTGGTGGGCTGCAGAAGGGCTCCGCGGGTTACCGATGGGTGTGCAGCCACGGCCACCCCACCCCGGTGGGCATGCAGACGGGCCTGGCGGGGTTGCCTCTGGGTGTGTTGCCACCGCCAGGCCATCAGTGGGTGGGCGGCAGAAGGCTCCGCGGTTGCATCTGGTACGCCGCCGACGCCAACCTAAATCTGGTGGGTGCAGAAGGGCGCAGTGGTTAGCTCTCTGCGCGGCTGACGGCCGCCCACCCGCGGTGGGCGTAGAAGGGGCCTGCGGTTGCCCCTGGGTGTGCCGCCATCGCCTACCCACCCGTGGGTGGGCGTGCAGAAGGGCCCGCGGTTGCCTCTGAGTTTACGCGACGTCGGCCCACCCGTTGGTGGGCTGCAGAACTATTTTATGCGGTGTCTCTGCGTAGCGGCCACCGCCGGCTTACCCTCGCGGTGGGCGCGCAGAACCGTTTGCGCGGTGCTCTGGATGCCGCCACGGCCGCCCACCCGCGGTGTAGTCGCGGAAGAAGGGCCTGGGCGCTTGCCTGTGGGTGTCGCACGTCGGCCCGCCAGTGGGTAGTGCGCAGAACTCTTTCGCGCGGTGGCTCTGGTGTGTAGCCACGGCCGCCCAACCCGCGGGTGGGCGTGGGCAGAAGGGCTCGCAATTGCCTCTGCGTGCCGCCACGGCCGCCCACCCGAGGGTGGGCGGCAGAACTGTTTGCGCGGTGTCTCTGGGTGCGTCGCTGACGGCCGGCCCAAATCTGCGGGTGGGCTGCAGAAGGGCCTGGCGATTGTTCTGGGTGTGCCGCCACGGCCGGCCTACCCGCGGGTGGGCGTGCAGAAGGGTTTGCGCGCTTTCCTTGCATGCCGCCACGCCGGCAGACAAGTGGGTGGGCGGGCAGAACTGTTTGCGCTGGTGGCTCTGGGTGTGCCGCCATCGCCGCCCACCCGCTGGTGGGTTTATGGAAGGTCTCTGGGCGTTGCCTCTGGGTGCAGCCACGCTCTGCCCACCCGCGGGTGGGCGGCAGAAGGGCCTGCTGTTACCGCTGAGTGTGCCAGACGCCAGCCCACCCGCGGGTGGGCGCAGAAGGGACTGCAGTGTCATTTGGGCTGACTCAATCCACCAGCTTACCCGCTGGGTGGGCGTGCAGAAGGGTTTGCCCTTTGCCCCCTGAGTGTGCCGCCACGGCCGCCCACCCGCGGGTGGGCGTGCAGAAGGGCCTGCGGTTGCTCTTCTGCGTGCCGCCACGGCCGGCACAATCTGCGGGTGGGCGCGGCAGAAGGGCCTGCAATTGCCTTAGGGTGTCACTACGCCGGCCCACACCCGTGGGTATGCAGAAGTGCCCGCGGTTGCCTTCTGGGTTTACCGCGACGGCCGCCCACCCGTGGGTGGGCTGCAGAACCATTTATGCAGTGTCTGCGCGGTGTATCACGGGCCGCCCACCCGCAGTGTGGGCTGCAGAAGGGTTTGCGCGGTGGCTCTGGGTGTAGCCACGGCTGGCCTACCCGTGTGGCGCGTGCAGAAGGGGCCCGCGGTTGCCTCTGGTTGCAGCAGCCACGGCCGCCCACCCGTGGGTGGGTGTGCAGAAGGGCTCGCGCGTTACCGCTTGGTGTGCCGCCACGGCCACTCCCAACTGCGGGTGGGCATGCAGAAGGGGCCCGCGGCCGCTCTCTGCGTGTTGCCACGCCAGGCCATCAGTGGGTGGGCGCATAAGCGCCCGCGGTTGCCTCTGGGTGTGCTTCGAAGCCATCGACAACCCAACTGCGGGTGGGCGGCAGAAGGGCGTGTGGTTGCTTCTGCGTGCCGCCACGGCCGCCCAGCCGCGGGTGGGCGTAGAAGGCCTGGCGGTTGCCTTCTGGTTGTGCCGCCACCGCCTCACCCATCCGCGGGTGGGCGGCAGAAGGGCCTGCAGTTGCCTCTGGGTTTACGCGAACGGCCGCCCACCCGTGGGTGCGGGCGCAGAACTATTTGTGCGCAGTGCCTCTGGATGTCACGACGGCCGCCCACCCGCGGGTAGGCGTGCAGAACTGTTTGGCGCGGTGGCTCTGGGTGTAGCCACAGCTGGCCTACCCGCGGGTGGGCGTGCAGAAGGGCTTGCGCATTGCCTCTGGGTGTGCCGCTGACGCCAGCCCACCCGCGGGTGGGCGTGCAGAAGGGCCTGCAGTGTCTTTGGGCTGGACGCGAATCCACCAGCCACCTCGTGGGTGGGCGTGAAGAAGGGTTTGCCTTTGCCTCTGAGTGTGCCGCCACGGGCCGCCTACTGGTGCGGGTGGGCGCAGAAGAGCCCGCGGTTGCCTCTGCGTGCCGCCACGCCAACCCACCCGTGGGTGGGCGCAGAAGGGCCTGCGATTGCCTCTGGGTGTGTCTCCCAACGGCTAGGCCATCAGTGGGTGGGCTGCAGAAGCTACCGCGATTGCCTTCTGGGTGTTTGAAGACGGCCAACCCACCCGTAAGTGGGCTGCAGAAGGGCCCGCGTTGCCTTCTGGGTGTGCCGCCACGGGCCGGCCCACCCGTGGGTGGGCGTGCAGAATGGTTTGCGGTTGCCCTGGGTGTGTCACAGACGGCCGGCCCACCCTGCGGGTGGGCGCGGCAGAAGGGCCTGCAATTGCCTTTGCGTGCCGACGACGTCGCCCACCAGCCGGTGGGCGTGCAGAAGGCCCTGCGGTTGCCTGGGGGTTTGCCGCGACGCCGGCCCACCCGCGGTGGGCGTGCAGAAGGGCCCGCAATTGCCTCTGGGTTTACTGCAGACCTGCCGCCCACCTGTGGGTGGGCGTGCAAAACCATTTGGCGCGGTGGCTCTAGGTGTGTTGCCGACGGGCCGCCCACCCGCGGGTGGGCGGCAGAAGGGCCAGTGGTTGCCTCTGGGTGTGCCGCCACGGCCGGGCCCACCTGTGGGTGGGGCGCGGCAGAAGGGTTTTGCGGGTTGCCTCTGCGTGTCACGCCGACGTCGCCCACCCGCGGGTGGGCGTGCAGAAGGGCCTGCGCTTGCCTCTCTGTATGTGCCGCCGACGGCCGCCCACCCCGAGGTGGGCGCAGAAGGCCCGCGGTTGCCTCTGGGTGCAGTCACGGCCGGCCTCACCGGGTGGGTGGGCGTGCAGAAGGGTTTGCGGTTGTCCCCGTGTGTGCTGCTGACGGGCCGGCCCACCGTGGGTGGGCGAGAACCGTTTGGCGCTCGCTCTGGGTGTGCCGCCACGGCCGGCCTACCCGCGGGTGGGCGCGGCAGAAGGCCCGCGGTTGCCTCTGGGTGTGCCGCCACGGCCGGCCTACCCGCGGGTGGGCGGCAGAAGGGCGGTGGTTGCCTGTGGTGTGCTCGCACGGCCGGCCCACCCGCGGGTGGGCTGCAGAACTGTTTGCGCAGGTTCTGCGTGCCCTCGACAGCCGCCCGCCCACCCGCGGGTGGGCGTGCAGAAGGGCTCCGCGGTTGCCTTCTGGGTGTCGCCACGGCCGGCAGACCAGTGGGTGGGCGTGCAGAACCGTTTGCTTGTGGCTCTGGGTGTGCCGCCACGGCCGCCCTACCCGCGGGTGGGCGCAGAACTGTTTGCGCAGGGCTCTGGGGTGTGCCGCCACGGCCGCCCACCCGCTGGTGGGTTTGCAGAAGGCCCTTGCTGTTGCCTCTGGGTGTGTTGCCACGGCCAGGCCATCAGTGGGTGGGCGCAGAAGGGCCTGCGTTAGCTCTCTGTGTGTGCCGCCGACGGGCCAACCCACCCGCGGGTGGGCGGCAGAAGGGCTGCGGTGAGTTGCCTCTGGGTGTGCCGCCGACGCCGGCTCCACCCGCGGGTGGGCGCAGAAGGGCGCCTGCGGTTGCCCCTGGGTGTGCTGCCACGGCCGCCTACCCGTGGGTGGGCTGGCAGAAGGCCCTGGCGGTTGCCTCTGGGTTTACGACCCGGCCGGCCCACCTGTGGGTGGGCGGCAGAATTATTTGCGCGGTGTCTCTAGGTGTGCTGCTCGGCCGCTCCACCCGTGGGTGGGCTGCAGCAGAACTGTTTCATGGTGTCGCTGGATGTGTCACACGGCCGCCCACCCCGTGGGTAGGTCGCAGCAGAAGGGCCTGTAATTTCCTGTGGGTGTGCCGCCACGGCCGGCCCACCCGCGGGTGGGCTGCAGAAAGTGCCTGGGCGGTTGCCTCTAGGTGTGTAGCCACGGCCGCCCACCCGCGGTGGGCGGCAGAAGGGTTTGCATGTGCCTCTGCGTGTAGAAGACGGCCGGCCCACCCGTGGGTGGGCTGCAGAACTGTTTGTTGTGCCTCTGGGTACGACGGGCCGGCCCACCCGCGGGTGGGCGCAGAACTGTTTATGCGGTGGCTCTGGGTGTGTAGCCACGGGCTGGCCTACCCGCGGGTGGGCGGCAGAAGGGCTTGGCGGTTGCCTCTGCGTGCAGCCACGACCGCCCACCCGTAAGTGGGCGCAGAAGGGTTTAGCGGTTGTCCCTGTGTGTGCTCGCCACGCGTCGCCCACCCGTGCGGCGCGCTGCGGCAGAACCGGTTTATGTCGCTCTGGGTGTGCCGCCACCTAATCGCCCACCCGCGGGTGGGCTGCGGCAGAACTGTTTTGCGCGGTGGCTCTGCGGTGCCGCCACGCCCGGCCTACCCGTGGGTGGGCGGCAGAAGGGTTTTATGCGGTGCTCTGGGTGTCGTCAAGACGTCGCCCACCCGTGGGTGGGCTGCAGAACTGTTTATGCGGTGGCTCTGGGTGAGTATAGCCACGCCCACCCCGCGGGTGGGCGGCAGAAGGGTTTATGATTGCCTCTGGTAGTGACGCACGGCAAGCATACCCTGCGGGTGGGCGGCAGGAGGGCCTGCAATTGCTCTTTTGCGTGTCACACGCCCGGCCTACCCGCGGGTGGGCATGCAGAAGGGCCTGCAATTGCTCTGGGTGTGCCGCCACGGGCCGACCAACCCGTAGGTGGGCTGCAGAAGGGCCCGCGTTTTCTGTTTGCTGTGCCGCCGACGCCGGCCCACCCGTGGGTGGGCGGCAGAAAGGCCTGTGGTTGCCTCTGGGTGTGCCGCCACGTCGGCCTACCTGTGGGTGGGCTGCAGAAGGGTTTATGGGTTGCTCCTGGGTGTGCCGCCGACGGGCCGCCCACCCGTGGGTGGGTATGCAGAAGGGCCCGCGCTTGCCTCTGAATGTGCTCGACGCTCTATCGGCTCCACCCGAGGTGGCATGCGCAGAAGCGCCCGCGGCTGCCTCTGGGTAGCAGTCACGCCGCCCACCGTGGGTGGGCGTGCAGAAGGTTTGCGGTTGTCCCCTGTGTGCCGCTGACGTCGGCCCACCGCGGGTGGGCTGTACAGAACTGTTTCGGCGCTCGCTCTGTAAAGGTGCCGCCACGGGCCGGCCCCTACCCGCGGGTGGGCTGCAGAAGGCCTCCGCGGTTGCCTCTGCGTGTAGCCATCGGCCGGCCCACCCGCGGGTGGGCTGCAGAAGGGCTGTGGTTGCCCGTGGGTGCTGCTGACGTGCCGGCCCACCCGCGGGTGGGCTGCAGAACCGTTTACGCGGTGGCTCTGGGGTGTAGCCACGGCTGGCCTACCCGCAGGTGGGCGCAGAAGGGCCCGCGGTTGCTCTCTGGGTGTGCCGCCACGGCCGCCCTACCCGCGGGTGGGCTGCGGCAGAAGGGTTTGCGCGGTGCCCTCTGGTTGTGCCACTCACCGCCGGCCCACCCGCGGGTGGGCGGCAGAACTGTTTATGCTCGCTCTGCGTGCCGCCACGTACGGGCCTACCCGGTGGGTGGGCGGCAGAAGGGCCTGCGGTTGTTTCTGGGTGTCGCCATCGCTGGCCCACCCGCGGGTGGGCTGCAGAAGAATTTGCGCGGTGCCTCTGTGTAAAGCCGCCAACGGCCGCCCACCCGTGGGTGGGCGCGCAGAACTGTTTGCTGCAGGTGTTCTGGGTGTGCTCCCCACAGCCGCCCACCCTGCGGGTGCGCTGCGGCAGAAGGGCCCGCGGTTGCCTTCTGGTAGCCGCCACGGCCGGCAGACCAGTGGGAGGGCGTGCAGAACTGTTTGCTTTGTGGCTCTGCGTGCCGCTTGACGGGCCGGCCTAACCCGCGGGTGGGCGGCAGAAGGGTTTATGCGGTGCCACTGGGCGTGTAGCCACGGCCGCAGACCAGTGGGTGGGGCGGCAGAACTGTTTATGTAGGGTTCTGGGTGTGCCGCCATCGCCGCCCAACTGCTGGTGGGTTTGCAGAAGGCCCCGCTGTTGCCTCTAAGTGTGTTGCCACACGCCAGGCCATCAGTGGGTGGGCGGCAGAAGGGCCTGCGCTAGCCTCTGTGTGTGCCGCCGACGCCAACCCACCCGCGGGTGGCTGGGCAGAAGGGCGCGGTGGTTGCCTCTAGGTGTGCCGCCGACGGCCGGCCCACCCGTGGGTGGGCTGCGTAGAAGGCCCTGGCGGTTGCCCTGCGTGTGCCGCCACGGCCGGCCTACCCGCGGGTGGGCGTGGAGAAGGCCCGCGGTTGCTCTGGTTTACGTGATGGGTCGGCCCACCTGTGGGTGGGCGCAGAATTATTTTATGCAGGTTCTAGGTGTGTTGACGGCCGCCCACCCGTGGGTGGGCTGCGCAGAACTGTTTGGCGTGGTGTCGCTGGATGTGCCACACGGCCGCCCACCCGCTGGTAGGCGTGCAGAAGGGCCTGCGGTTGCCTGTAGGGTGTGCCGCCACGGCCGGCCCACCCGTGGGTGGGCGCAGAAGGCTCCGCGGTTGCCTCTAGGTGTGTAGCCACGGCCGGCCTACCCGCGGGTGTGCATGCAGAAGGGTTTGGCGTAGTGCCTCTGCGTGCCGCCACGGCCGCCCACCCGCGGCGCGCCGCGGCAGAACTGTTTGGTTGTGCCTCTGCGTACCGCGACGGCCGCTCCACCCGGTGGGCGGCAGAACTGCTTTTGGCGCGGTGGCTCTGCGTGTAGCCACGGCTGGCCCACCCGTGGGTACGGTAGAAGGGCTCTGCGATTGCCTCTGGTTGTGCAGCCACGGGCCGGCCTACCCGTGGGTGGGCGGCAGAAGGGTTTATGTGCCTCTGGTGTGCCGCCACGTCGGCCCATCCGTGGGTGGGCGTGCATAACCGTTTGGGTGTGGCTCTGTGTGAGTAGCCACGCCAGCCCACCCGTGGGTTGGGCGCGGCAGAAGGGTTTGGCGGTTGCCTCTGGGTAGTGACGCGACGGGCCGGCCCACCCGCGGGTGGGCGTGCAGAACTGTTTGGCGGCGCCTCTGTGTTAAGCCGCCACCGGCCGGACCAACCCGTGGTTCGGGCGTGCAGAAGGGTTTGTGCGGTGCCTCTGCGTGTAGCCACGGCCGCGCAGACCAGTGGGTGGGCTGCAGAACTGCGCGCGGTGTCTCTGGGTGTGCTGCCATCGGCTGGCCCACCCGCTGGTGGGTGTGCAGAAGGCCCTGCAGTTGCCTCGCGTGCAGCCCGCCGGCCCACCCGCGGGTGGGCGCAGAAGGGCCCGCGTTACCGCTTGGCAGTGTCGCTGACGCCACCCCACCCCGTGGGTGGGCTGCAGAAGTACCCGCGGTTGCCTCTGGCTTCACGCGACCCGGCCGCCCACCTGTGGGTGGGCTGCAGAACTATTTGGCGCAGTGTCTCTGGGTGTGCGGTTATCGGCCGGCTCCACCCGCGGGTGGGCGCAGAAGGGTTTTTGCGGGTTGCCTCTGGATGTGCCGCCACGGCCGCCCACCCTGCGGGTAGGCTGCAGAAGGGGCCTGCGGTTGCTCAGTGGGTGTGCCGCCACGGCCGGCCTACCCGTGGGTTGAAGCGGCAGAAAGGCTTTGGCGGGTTAAGGCCCTGGTAGTGACGCCACGGCCGGCCTACCCGCGGGTGGGCGGCAGAAGGGCCTGCACTGCCTATGGGTGTGCCGCTGACGGCCGCCCACCCGCGGGTGGGCGTGCAGAAAAGCCTGCAATTGCCTCTGGTTGTGCCGCTGACGTCGGCCCAATCTGCAGTGGCGCAGAAAAGCGCCCGCGGTTGCCTCTAGGTGTGCCGCTGACGGCCGGCCCACCCGGAGGTGGGCGCAGAAGGGCTCTGCGGTTGCCTCTGCGTGCAGAAGACGCACCGGCCTACCCGCGGGTAGGCTGCAGAAGGGTTTGCGGTTGTCCCTGTGTGCGCCGCCACTCTGACCGCCCACCCTGCGGGCGCTGCAGAACCGGTTTATGCCGGGCTTCTGGGTGTGCCGCCACCACCGGCCCACCCGTGGGTGGGCTGCAGAAGGGCCCGCGGCCGTTCTGGTGTGCCACGACGGCCGGCCCAATCCGCAAGTGGGCGTGCAGAACCGTTTGGCGGTGGCTCCTGCGAGAAGCCACGGCCGGCCCACCCGTGTTGGCGCGGCAGAAGGGTTTGGCGACTAGTTCTGGTAGTGACGCTTAACGCAAGCCCACCCGGGTGGGCGCGGCAGAAAGGCCCGCAATTGCTCTGGTGTGCCAAGACGGCCGACCCACCCGTGGGTGGGCGTGCAGAAGGGCCTCCGCGGTTGCCCTGGGTGTGCAGCCACGGCCGCCCACCCGCGGGTGGGCGCAGAAGGGTTTGGCGGTTGTCCCTGTATGTGCCGCCACGACGTACGCTCCAACCGCGGGTATGCGGCAGAACCGTTTGCGCGGTGGCTCTGGGTGTTTAGCCACGGCTGGCCTCACCCGTGGGTGGGCTGCAGAAGGCTCCGCGGCTGCCTTCTGGTGTGCTCGCCACGGCCGCCTACCCGCGGGTGGGCGCAGCAGAAGGCCCGCGGGTTGCTCTCTGGGTGTCGCCACGCCGCCCACCCGTGGGTGGGCGGCAGAAGGGTTTTGCGCGTGTGCCTCTTGGGTGTGCCGCTGACGGTCGGCTCCACCCGTGGGTGGGCGCAGAACTGTTTATGCGGTGGCTCTGGGTGAGTAGCCAGGGCCGGCCTACCCGTGGGTTGGCGGTAGAAGGGTTTGGCGGTTGCCTCTGGTAGTGACGCCACGGCAAGCCTCCACCCGCAGTGGGCTGCAGGAGGGCCTGCACTGCTCTCTGGGTGTGCCGCCACGGCCGGGTCTACTCGTGGGTGGGCGTGCAGAAGGGCCCGCAATTGCCTCTGGTGTGCCGCCACGCCGACCTACCCGTGGGTGGGCGCAGAAGGGCCTGCAATTGCTCTCTTGGGTGTGCCGCTAACGGGCCGGCCCAGCCGCGGGTGGGCGGCAGAACTGTTTGGCATGCGGTGGCTCTGGGTGTGTAGCCACGGCTGGCCTACCCGCGGGTATGCGGTAGAAGGCTCCGCGGTTGTCTCTGGTTGTGCCAGCCACGGCCGGCCCACCCGCGTAAGTGTATGCAGAAGGGTTTATGCGGTGCCTCTGCGTGACACACGGCCGGCCCACCCGTAAGTGGGCTGCAGAACCGTTTATGCTCGCTCTGCGTGTCACACGGGCCGGGCTCACCCGCGGGTGGGCGTGGCAGAAGGGCCTTGGCGTGTTGTTTCTAAGTGTGCCGCCACGGCTGGCCTCACCCTGCGGGTTGGGCGCAGAAGGGTTTGCGCGGTGCCTCTGTGTGTGCCGCCACACGGCCGCCCACCCGGGTGGGTGGGCGGCAGAACTGTTTGGCGCGGTTCTGTGTGCCCCCTGATAGCCGCCCACCCGTGGTGGGCGTGGCAGAAGGGCTCCGCGACAGCCTTCTGGGTACCGCCACGGCCGGGCAGACCAGTGGGTGGGCGTGCAGAACTGTTTGCTTGTGGTTCTGTGTGCCGCCACGCCCGCCTACCCGCGGGTGGGCTGCAGCAGAAGGGTTTACGTGGTGCCTCTGCGTGTAGCCACGGGCGGCAGACCAGTGGGTGGGCTGCAGAACTGTTTTCGCGGTGGTTCTGGGTAGCGGCCACGGCTGGCCTACCCGTGGGTGGGCGGCAGACCTGTTTACGCGGTGCCGCTGGATGTGCCACATCGGCCGCCCACCCCGCGGGTATGCGCAGAAGGCCCAGCGTTGCCTGTGGGTGCGCCACCACGGGCCGCCTACGGTGGGTGGGCGGCAGAAGGGTTTATGCAGTGCCTCTGGGTGTGCCGCTGACGGCCGGCCCACCCGTGGGTGGGCGGCAGAACTGTTTATTGTGCCTCTGCGTGCTCAAGACGCCGGCCCACCCGGTGGGTGGGCGGCAGAACTGTTTCGCGCAGGGCTCTTGCGTGTAGCCACGGCTGTCTACCCGCAGTGGGCGTGGCAGAAGGGCTCCGCGATTGCCTCTGGTTGTGCAGCCACGGGCCGGCCCACCCGTGGGTGGGCTGCAGAATGGTTTTGCGCGGTGCTCCTCTGGTTGTGCCGCTGACGTCACCCACCCCGCGGGTGGGCGTGGCATAACCGTTTGCGTGGCTCTGCGAGTAGCCACGCCAGCCTACCTCGCGGGTTGGCGCAGAAGGGTTTGGCGGTTGCCTCTGGATGTGCCGCCATCGTCAGCCCACTTTGTGGGTGGGCTGGCAGAACTGGTTTAGCGCAGGTCTCTGGTGCTCGCCACGGCCGACCACCCGTGGTCTCATGCGGCAGAAGTGGTTTATGCGGTGCCTCTGCGTGTAGCCACGGCCGGCAGACCAGTGGGTGGGCGCAGAACTGTTTGCGTAGGTTCTGGGTGTCACACGGCCGGCCCACCCGTTGGTGGGTGTGAAGGTCCCGCTGCGGTTGCCTCTGGGTGTGCAGCCACGGCCCGGGCCCACCCGCAGTGGCGCAGCAGAAGGGCCTGCGGTTACCGCTGGGTGTGTCAAGACGTGCCACCCCACCCGAGTGGTGGGCGCAGAAGGGCCTGCGGTTGCTCTCTGGGTTTACGCGACGTCCGCCCACCTGTGGGTGGGCTGGCAGAACCATTTTGTGCGGTGTCTCTGGGTGCGCGGCCGAGGTCGCCCACCCGTGGGTGGGCGCAGAAGGGTTTGCGGGTTGCCTCTGGATGTGCTCGCCACGGCCGCTCCGGGACCCGCGGGTAGGCGTGGAAAAGGGCCTGCGCTTCCCCTGTGGGTGTGCCGCCACGCGGCCGGCCTACCCGGGGTTGGCGTGCAGAAGGGTTTGCGGTTGCCTCTGGGTAGTGATGCCGCCGGCCGCCTACCCTGCGGGTGGGCGGCAGAAGGGCCTGCAATTGCCTATGGGTGTCGCCACGGGCCGGCCCTCCCGCGGTGTATGCGGAAGAAAGCCTGCGATTGCTCTGGGTAAGCCGCTACGTCGGCCCACCCCGTGGGTGGGCGTGCAGAACTGTTTTATGCAGGTGTCTCTGCGTGCCAAGACGGGCCGCCCACCCGTAGGTGTAATGCAGAAGGGCTTTGCGTTGCCTCTGGGTGTGCAGCCACGGCCGGCCTACCCGCGGGTGGGCGGCAGAAGGGTTTATGGCTGTCCCTGCGTGTGCCGCCATCGGCCGCCCACCCGGTGGCAGCGCTGCGGCAGAACTGTTTATGCTCGCTCTGGGTGTGCCGCCACGGCCGGCCTACCCGCGGGTGGGCGCAGAAGGCTTCCGCGGTTGCTCTGGCGTAAAGCCGCCACGGGCCGTCTACCCGCGGGTGGGCTGCAGAAGGGTTTATGCGGTGCCTCTGGGTGTGCCGCCACGGCCGGCCCACCCGCGGTGGGCGTGCAGAACCGTTTGCGTGTGGCTCTGGGTGAGTAGCCACGGGCCGCCCACCCGCTGGGTTGGCGGCAGAAGGGTTTCGGCGGTTGCCTCTGGTAGTGACGCCACCGCAAGCCTACCCGGTGGGCGGCAGGAGGGCCTGCAATTGCCTCTGGGTGTGCCGCCACGGCCGCCCACCCGTGGGTGGGCGCAGAAGGACCTGCAATTGCCTCTTGCGCCGCCACGGCCGGCTCCACCCGCGGGTGGGCTGCAGAAGCGGGCCTGCGCTTGCCTCTGGTTGTGCCGCGACGGGCCGGCCCACCCGCGGTGGGCGCAGAAAGGCCTGCAATTGCCTCTGGGTGTGCCACACGACTCGGACCCAACTCGTGGGTGGGCGCGCAGAAGGGCTCTGCGTTTACCTCTGGTGTGCCGCCACGGCCGGCCCACTGGTGGCTGGGCCGCAGAAGGGTTTGGCGGTTGTCCCTGTGTGTGTCAGCGACGGCCGGCCCAATCTCGGGTGGGCTGCAGAACTGTTTTCATGCTCGCTCTGGGTGTGCCGCCACGGCCGCCTACCCGCGGGTGGGCTGCGGCAGAAAAGCCTGCGGTTGTTTATGTGGTGTTCCGCCACGGCCGCCCACCCGTGGGTGGGGGATGCGGCAGAAGGGCCTGCACTGCTCTGCGTGCCGCCACGTCGGGCCCACCCGCGGGTGGGCGGCAGAACTGTTTCGCGTGTCTCTGGCGTGTCACATAGCCGGCCCACCCTGGGTGGGCGTAGCTGAAAAGCCCGCGGTTGCCTCTAGGTGTGTCAAGACGGGCCGCCCACCCCGAGGTGGGCGCAGAAGGTCCCGCGGTTGCCTCTGGGTGTGCAGCCACGGCCGGCCCACCCGCGGGTGGGCGGCAGAAGGGTTTATGCGCTGCCTCTGCGTGCCACTGACGGGCGACCCACCCAGGGTGGGCGGCAAAACCGTTTGCGGTGGCTCTGGTGAGTAGCCACGGCCGGGCGCATCTGCGGGATGGCGTGTAGAAGGGTTTAGCGGTTGCCTCTGGGTAGTGACGCCACGGCCGCCCACCCGTGGGTGGGCTGCAGCAGGAGGGCTTGGAATTGCCTCTGGGTGTGTTGCCACGGCCTTCCCACCCGGGGTGGGCGGCAGAAGGGCCTGGCGGTTGCCTCTGGGTGTGCCGCCACGGCCGACCCACCCGCGGGTGGGCTGCAGAAGGGCCTGCGCTTGCCTTCTGGGTGTGCCGCCACGGCCGCCCACCGCGGGTGGGCGCAGCAGAAGGGTTTGGCGGTTGTCCCTGTGTGTGCCGCTGACGCCGCCCAATCCCGCGGGTGGGCGGCAGAACTCTTTATGCTCGGCTCTGCGTGTCGCCACGCCGCCCACCCGTGGGTGGGCGGCAGAAGGGCCTGGCGGTTGTTTCTGGGTGTGCCGCCACGGCTGGCCTACCCGCGGGTGGGCGGCAGAAGGGTTTATGCGGTGCTCTGCGTGCCGCCACGGCCGGCCCACCCGCGGGTGGGCGTGCAGAACTGTTTGCGCAGTGTTCTGGGTGCTCCTCGACAGCCGGCCCACCCGCGGGTGGGCGGCAGAAGGGCCTGCGATTGTCTTCTGCGTGCCGCCACGGCCGCAGACCAGTGGGTGGGTGTGCAGAACTGTTTGCGCGGTGGCTCTGGTGTGCCGCCACGGCCGCCCACCCGTGGGTGGGGGTGCAGAAGGGTTTATGCGGTGCCTCTGCGTGTAGCCACGGCCGCAGACCAGTGGGTGGGCGGCAGAACTGTTTGCGCAGTGGTTTGGGTGTGCCGCCACGGCCGCCCACCCGCTGGTGGCTGTGCAGAAGGCCCTGCTGTTGCCTCTGGGTGTGTTGCCACGCCAGGCCATCAGTGGGTGGCGCGGCAGAAGGGCCTGCGCTTGCTCTCTGTGTGTGCCGCCACGCCAACCCCACCCGCGGGTGGGCGCAGATGCGCAGCAGAAGTCTGCAGCTGGGCGGTTGCCTCCTGGGTGTAGTAGCGCGAAGCACGCGTGCCGCACGCCCGCCCACCCTGTGGGTGGGCGGCAGAATTATTTGGCGGTGTCTCTGGGTGTGCCGCCACGGCCGGCCCAACCGCGGGGTAGGCGTGAAAAGGGGCCTGCGGTTGCCTGTGGGTGTGCCGCCACGCCCGCCTACCCGTGGGTTGGCGGCAGAAGGGTTTGCGTTGCCTCTGGTAGTGACGCCAACGGCCGGCCTACCCTGCGGGTGGGCGTGCAGAAGGGCCTGCAATTGCCTATGGTTGTGCCGCTGACGGCCGCCCACCCGCGGGTGGGCGGCAGAAAGCCTGCACTGCCTCTGCGTGCCGCCACGCCGCCGCTCCACCCGCGGGTGGGCTGGAAGAAAAGCCCGCGGTTGCCTCTGCGTGCAGCCACGCCGCCTACCCGCAGGGTGGGCGGCAGAACTGTTTGTGCGGTGGCTCTGGTGTTTAGCCACGGCTGGCCTACCCGCGGGTGGGCTGCAGAAGGCCTGGCGGTTGCCTTCTGCGTGCCGCCACGGCCGGGCCTACCCGCGGGTGGGCGCGGCAGAAGGGTTTGCGGTGCCTCTGGGTGTGTCACACGGCCGCCCACCCGCGGGTTGGCGCAGAAGGGTTTGGCGGTTGCCTCTGGGTAGACGCCGACGCAAGCTCCACCCGCGGGTGGGCTGCAAAAGGGCCTGCAATTGTCTCTGGGTGTACGCCACGGCCGCCCACTCGTGGATGGGCGCAGAAGGGCCTGCAATTGCCTCTGGGTGTGCCGCCACGGCCGGCTCCACCCTGCGGGTGGGTCGGCAGAAGGGCTCGCGCTTTGCTCTCTGGTTGTGCCGCCAAGACGGCCGGCCCACCCGCGGGTGGGCGGCAGAAGGGCCTGCACTGTTTCTGGGTGTGCCGCCACGGCCGCCCTACCCGCGGGTGGGCATGCAGAAGGGTTTGCGGTGCCTCTGGGTGTGCCGCCACGGCCGGCCCACCGTGGGTGGGCGGCAGAACCGTTTGCCTGTGGCTCTGGGTGTAGCCACGGCCGCCTACCCGTGGGTGGGCGCAGAACTGCTCTGCAGTGTCTCTGGGTGCTGCACTATTGTCGGCCCAATCCCGCGGTGGGCGGCAGAAGGGCCCGCGATTGCTCGGGTGTGCCGCCACGGCCGGGCAGACCAGTGGGTGGGCGTATGGAACTGTTTGGCGCAGGTCTCTTGGCGTGCCGCCAAGACGCCGGCTCCACCCGCGGGTGGGCTGCAGAAGGGTTTCATGCAGCCTCTGCGTGTAGCCACGGGCCGGGCAGACCAGTGGGTGGGCGCAGAACTGTTTGGCGGTGGCTCTGGGTATCAAATGACGGCAGTAGCCCACCCGTGGGTGGGCGCAGCAGAAGGGCTTTCATGCGGTTACCGCTGGGTGTGCCGCCGACGCCACCCCAACCCCGTGGGTGGGCATGCAGAAGGGCCTGCTGTTGCCTCTGGGTGTGTTGCCAATGCAAGGCCATCAGTGGGTGGGCGGTAGAAGGGCCTGCGTTGCCTCTGTGTAAGCCGCCACGGACAACCCACCCGTGGGTGGGCATGCAGAAGGGCCTGCTGTTGCCTCTGCGTGTTGCCACGGCAAGGCCATCAGTGGGTGGGCGCAGAAGGGCCCGCGGTTGCCTCTGTGTAAAGCCGCCACGGACAACCCACCCCGCGGGTGGGCGGCAGAAGGTCGCGGTGGTTGCCTCTGCGTGCCGACGACGTCGGCCCACCCGCGGGTGGGCGTGCAGAAGGCCTGGCGACGTTCTCGGTTGTGCCGCCAATCGCCTACCCACCCGCGGAGTGGCCATGCAGAAGGGCCCGCGGTTGCCTCTGGGTGTGTTGCCACGCAAGGCCATCAGTGGGTGGGCTGCAGAACTGTCTGCGCGGTTGCCTCTGGATGTGCCGCCACGCCGGCCCACCCCGCGGGTAGGCGCGCAGAAGGGCCTGCGCGCTTGCCTGTGGGTGTGCCGCTGACGTCGGCCCACCCGCAGGGTGGGCGGCAGAACTGTTTGTCGCGGTGGCTCTGGGTGTGTAGCCACGGCTGGCCTACCCGCGGGTGGGCGCGGCAGAAGGGCCTGCGATTGCCCCTGGGTGTGTCGCCACGGCCGCCCCACCCGCGGGTGGGCGGCAGAAGGGTTTGCGTGGTGCTCTGGGTGCCGCCACGGCCGGCAGACCAGTGGGTGGGCTGCAGAACTGTTTGCGTAGGTTTCTAGGTGCGTCGCACATCGGCCGCCCACCCGCTGGTGGGTTTGCAGTAGGGCCCTGCGGTTGCCTCTGCGTGTCAGCCACGGCCGGCCCACCCGTGGGTGGGCGGCAGAAGGGCCTGCGCTATCGCTGGGTGTGTCAAGACGCCAGCCCAATCTCGCGGGTGGGCGGCAGAAGGGCCTGCAGTGTCTTTTGGGTTGACGCAATCCACCAGCTTTCACCCGTGGGTGGGCGTGAAGAAGGGTTTGCCTTTGCCTTCTGAGTGCGCCGCCACGGCCGCCCCACTGCGGGTGGGCGCAGCAGAAGAGCCCGCGGGTTGTCTTCTGCGTGCCGCCACGCCAACTCACCCGGGTGGGTGGGCGTGCAGAAGGGCCCGCGGTTGCTCTCTGCGTGTTGCCAACGGCTAGGCCATCAGTGGGTGGGCTGCAGAAGGGCCCGCGATTGCCCTCTGGGTGTGCTTCGCCACGCCAACCCACCCGTGGGTGGGCTGCAGAAGGGCCCGCGGTTGCTCTCTGGGTGTCGCCATCGCCGCCCACCCGCGGTGGGTGCGGCAGAATGGTTTATGGTTGCCTCTGGGTGTGCCGCTGACGGGCCGGCCCACCTGTGGGTGGGCTGCAGAAGGGCCCGCAGTTGCCCTGGTTTACTGCGACGGCCGCCCACCCTGTGGGTGGGCGCAGAACCATTTGGCGCGGTGGCTCTAGGTGTGCTCCCCACGGCCGGCTCCACCCGCGGGTCGGCGCGGCAGAAGGGCCTGTGGTTGCTCTGGGTGTGCCGCCACGGGCCGGGCCCACCCGTGGGTGGGCGGCAGAAGGGTTTATGGATGCCCTGGGTGTACCAAGACGTCCGCTCCCACCCCGTAGGGTGGGCGCAGAAGGGCCTGGCGCTTGCCTCTGAATGTGCCGACGGCCGCCCAACCGAGGTGGGCGCAGAAGGCCCGCGGTTGCCTCTGGGTGTGCAGTCACGGCCGCCCACCGTGGGTGGGCGTGTAGAAGGGTTTGGCGGTTGTCCCTGTGTGTGTCAGCTACGCCGCCCACCTGTGGGTGGGCGGCAGAACCGTTTGGCGCTCGCTCTGGGTGCCGCCACGGCCGGCCTCCCGCGGGTGGGCGGCAGAAGGGCCTCGCGTTGCTCTCTGGGTGTGCCGCCACGGCCGGCCTACCCGCGGTGGGATGCGGCAGAAAAGCTCTGGCGGTTGTTTCTGGTGTCGCCACGGCCGCCCACCCGCGGGTGGGCGGCAGAAGGGCCTGCAATTGCCTCTGCGTGCCGCCACGCCTGCCCATACCCGCGGGTGGGTGTGCAGAACTGTTTGCGTAGTGTCTCTGCGTGCCGCCATTGCCGGCCCACCCGCGGGTGGGCTGCAGAAAAGCCCGCGGTTGCTCTCTAGGTGTGTCGCCATTAACCGGCCCACCCAGAGGTTGGCGGCAGAAGGGCACGCGGTTGCCTCTGGGTGTGCAGCCACGGGCCGCCCACCCGCAGTGGGCGCGGCAGAAGGCCCTGGCGGTTACCGCTATGTGTCGCCACGCCACCCCACCCGTGGGTGGGCGCAGAAGGCCCGCGGGTTGCTCTGGTTTACGCGACGGCCGGCCCACCTGTGGGTGGGCGCAGAACCATTTGGCGCAGTGTCTCTGCGCGGCCACGGCCGCCCACCCGTAAGGGCGTGCAGAAGGGTTTGCGTTGCCTCTGGATGTGCCGCTACGGCCGGCCCACCCGTGGGTAGGGCGTGCAGAAGGGGCTCCGCGGTTGCTCAGGGTGTGCCGCCACGGCCGGCCCACCCGTGGGTTGGCGTGCAGAAAGGCTTCGCGGTTGCGCTCTGGTAGTGACGCCACGGCCGGGCCTACCCTGCGGGTGGGCGGCAGAAGGGCCTGCAATTGCCTATGGGTGTGTCGCCACGGCCGCCCACCCGCGGGTGGGCGTGCAGAAAAGCCTGCAATTGCCTCTGGTTGTGCCAGCCGACGGCCGGCTCCACCCGCAGTGGGCTGCAGAAAAGCTCCGCGGTTGCCTCTAGGTGTGCCGCTGACGGCCGGCCCACCCGGAGGTGTGGGCGCAGAAGGGCTTGGCGGTTGCCTCTGGGTGTGCAGAAGCCGACGAATCGCCCACCCGCGGGTAGGCTGCAGAAGGGTTTGCGGTTGTCCCTGTGTGTGCCGCCACGGACCGCCCACCCGCGGGTGCGCTGCAGAACTGTTTATGCTCGCTCTGGGTGTGCCGCCACGACCGCCTACCCGCGGTGGGCTGCAGAAGGGCTCGCGGTTGCTCTCTGGGTGTCGCCACGGCTGGCCCACCCGCGGGTGGGCTGCGGCAGAACCGTTTGGCGCATGGCTCTGGGTGAGAAGCCACGGTCGCCCACCCGCGGGTTGGCGGCAGAAGGGTTTCATGATTGCTCTGGGTAGTGACGCCACGGCAAGCCCACCCTGCGGGTGGGCTGCAGAAAGGCCTGCAATTGCCTCTGGTGTGCCGACGCCGACTCCACCCGCGGGTGGCCGCGGCAGAAGGCCCTGCGGTTGCCTCTGGGTGCAGCCACGGCCGGCCCACCCGCGGGTGGGCGTGCAGAAGGGTTTGCGGTTGTCCCTGTATGCCGCTGACGGCCCGCCCAATCTCGTGGGTGGGCGGCAGAACCGTTTGCGCGGTGGCTCTGGGTGTTTAGCCACGGCTGGCCTACCCGCGGGTATGCGCAGAAGGGCCTGGCGGTTGCTCTGGGTGTGCCGCCACGGCCGGCCCACCCGTAAGTGGGCGCAGAAGGGTTTATGCGGTGCCTCTGCGTGGCCGCCACGGCCGCCCACCCGCGGGTGGGCGGCAGAACTGTTTCATGCGGTGGCTCTGGGTGAGAAGCCAGGGTCGGCCCACCCGCGGGTTGGCGGCAGAAGGGTTTGGCGGTTGCCTCTGGGTAGTGACGCCACCGCAAGCCTACCCGTGGGTGGGCTGCAGGAGGGCCTGCAATTGCCTCTGTGCCGCCACGCCGGTCTACTCGGGTGGGCGTGCAGAAGGGCCTGCACTGCCTCTGGCGTGCCGCCATCACGCCGACCTACCCGCGGGTGGGCTGCAGAAGGGCCTGCAATTGCTCTGGGTGTGCCGCCACGGCCGCCCAGCCGTGGGTGGGCGGCAGAACTGTTTACGGTGGCTCTGGGTGTAGCCACGGCTGGCCTACCCGTGGGTGGGCGTGCAGAAGGCCTGCGGTTGCTCTCTGGTTGTGCCGCCATCGGCCGCCCACCCGCAGGGTGGGCGTGGCAGAAGGGTTTATGGTGCCTCTGGGTGTGACACTGACGGCCGCCCACCCGTGGGTGGGCTGCAGAACTGTTTGCTGCTCGCTCTGGGTGTCAGCCACGTCGCCGACTACCCGCGGGTGGGCGGCAGAAGGGCCTGGCGGTTGTTTCTGGGTGTGCCGCCACGCCGGCCCACCCGTGGTTGGGCGGCAGAAGGGTTTGCGTGGTGCCTCTGTGCCGCCACGGCCGCCCACCCGTGGGTGGGCGCAGAACTGTTTATGCAGTGTCTCTGCGTGCCCTCATTGCCGCCCCACCCGTGGGTGGGCGGCAGAAGGGCCCTGCGATTGCCTCTGGGTGCGCCACCGGACGGGCAGACCAGTGGGTGGGCTGCAGAACTGTTTGCTTGTGGCTCTGGGTGTGCCGCCACGGCCGCCCACCCGCGGTGGGCGCGGCAGAAGGGTTTACGTGGTGCCTCTGCGTGTAGCCACGGGCGCAGACCAGTGGGTGGGCTGCAGAACTGTTTTCGCGGTGGTCTGCGTGCGGCCACGGCTGGCCTACCCGCAGGGTGGCCGCGGTAGACCTGTTTTGCGCTGCCGTGGATGTGCCGCCACGCGCCCACCCGCGGGTAGGCTGCAGAAGGGCCCGCGGTTGCCTGTGGGTGTGCCGCCAACGGCCGGCCCACGGGTGGGTGGGCGCAGAAGGGTTTATGCAGTGCCTCTGGGTGTGCCACGACGCCGGCCCACCCTGCGGGTGCGGCAGAACTGTTTGGTTGTGCTCTGCGTGCCGCCATCGCCGCCCACCCGTGGGTGGGCCGCAGAACTGTTTAGCGTGGCTCTGGGTGTGTAGCCACGGCTGGCCTACCCGCGGTGGGCGTGCAGAAGGGCCCGCGATTGCCTCTGGTTGTGCAGCCACGGCCGCCCTACCCGCGGGTGGGCGGCAGAATGGTTTGCGCGGTGCCTCTGGTTGTGCCGCTGACGTCGGGCCCACCCGCGGGTGGGCGTGCATAACCGTTTGCGTGGCTCTGGGTGAGTAGCCACGGCCAGCCTACCTGCGGGTTGGCGCGGCAGAAGGGTTTTATGGCGGTTGCCTCTGGATGTCAGCACAGGCCGGCCCAATTTGTGGGTGATGGCAGAAACTGTTTGGCGCGGTGTCTCTGCGTGCCGCTTTACACGGCCGGACCACCCGTGGTCTCGGGCGTGGCAGAAGGGTTTTATGGTGCCTCTGCGTAGCCACGGCCGGCAGACCAGCGGGTGGGCGCGGCAGAACTGTTTGCGCAGTGTTCTGCGTGCCGCCGACGGGCCGCCCACCCGCTGGTGGGTGTGCAGAAGGGCCCCCGCGGTTGCCTCTGGTGCGCAGCCACGGCCGGCCTACCCGTGGGTGGGCGCGCAGAAGGGCCTGGCGGTTACCGCTGGGTGTGCCGCCACGCCACCCCCACCCTCGCGGGTGGGCGCAGCAGAAGGCCCGCGGTTGCCTTCTGGTTTACGCGACGGTCCGCCCACCCGTGGGTGGGCTGCGCAGAACTATTTCGGCGCAGGTTTCTGGGTGTGCGGTTACGGCCGCCCACCCGCGGGTGGGCGGCAGAAGGGTTTGCGTTGCCTCTGGATGTGCCGCACACGGCCGGCCCACCCGCGGGTAGGCGCGGAAAAGGGCCCGCGCTTTGCCCTGTGGGTGTGGGCCGCCACGGGCCGGGCCTACCCGGGGTATGCGGCAGAAGGGTTTGGCGGTTGCCTCTGGTAGTGATGCCACGGGCCGCCCACCCGCGGTGGGCGGCAGAAGGGCCTGCAATTGCTCTATGGGTGTGCTCACACGGCCGCCCCTACCCCGCGGGTGGGCGGCAGAAAGAGCTCTGCATTGCCTCTGGGTGTGCCGAAGACGTCGGCTCCACCCGCGGGTGGGCGCAGAACTGTTTGCGCAGGTTCTGCGTGCCGCCACGGCCGGCCCACCCGTAGGTGGGCGGCAGAAGGGCTCTGGCGGTTGCCTCTGGGTGCAGCCACGGCCGCCCTACCCGTGGGTGGGCTGCAGAAGGGTTTGGCGGTTGTCCCTGTGTGCCGCCACGGCCGCCCACCCTGCGGGTGGGCGCGGCAGAACTGTTTGCGCTCGCTCTGGGTGTGCCGCCACGGCCGGCCCACCCGCGGGTGGGCGCAGAAGGGCCTGCGGTTGCCTCTGCGTGCCGCCACGCTCGGCCCACCCGTGGGTGGGCGCAGAAGGGTTTGGCGGTGCCTCTGGGTGTGCCGCCACGCCGGCCCACCCGTGGGTGGGCGCGGCAGAACCGTTTGGCGGTGGCTCTGGGTGAGTAGCCACGGCCGGCCTACCCGCGGGTTGGCGCGGCAGAAGGGTTTGCGGTTGCCTCTGGTAGTGACGCCACGGCAAGCCTACCCGCGGGTGGGCGTGCAGGAGGGCCTGCAATTGCCTTCTGGGTGTGCCGCCACGGCCGGGCCTACCCGCGGGTGGGCGTGCAGAAGGACTCCGCAATTGCCTCTGGTGTGCCGACGACGGGCCGACCCACCCCGCGGGTGGGCGGCAGAAGGGCTCCGCAAGGCTTGTCTCTGGTTGTGCCGCTGACGCCGCCCACCCGCGGGTGGGCTGCAGAAAGGCCTGCAATTGTCTTCTGGGTGTGCCGCCATCGAATCGCACTCCACCCGCGGGTGGGCTGAAGAAGGGCCTCGCGCTTGTGCTCTGCGTGCCGCCACGGCCGGCCCACTGGTGGCTACGGCAGAAGGGTTTGCGGTTGTCCCCGTGTGTGCCAATGACGCCCGCCCAATCTCGGGTGGGCGCAGAACTGGTTTTATGCTTCGCTCTGGTGTGCCGCCACGGCCGCCCTACCCGTGGGTGGGCATTGCAGCCCTGCGGTTGTTTATGGGTGTTCACACGGGCCATGCGCCTACCAGCGGTGGGCTGCAGAAGGGCCTGCACTGCTTCTGGGTGTGCCGCCACGGCCGCCCACCCGTGGGTGGGGCGGCAGAACTGTTTATGCAGGTCTCTGGGTGCCGCCGACAGCCGCCCAATCCGCGGGTGGGCTGCAGGCTGAAAAGCCTGCGGTGTCGTTTCTAGGGCGTGCCGCCACGCGCTCCACCCGGAGGTGGGCGGCAGAAGGCCTGCTGCCGTTCTGCGCAGCCACGGCCGGCCCACCCCGTGGGTGGGCGGCAGAAGGGTTTCATGGTGCTCTCTGGGTGTGCCACACGGCGGACCCACCCCGTGGGTGGGCGTGCAAAACCGTTTATGCGGTGGCTCTGAGAGTAGCCACGGCCGCGCACCGCGTGGGGATGCATGCGCAGAAGGGTTTGTGCGGTTGCCTCTGGGTAGTGACGCCACGGGTCGGCCTACCCGTGGGTGGGCTGCAGGAGGGCTTGAATTGCCCTCTGGTGTGTTGCTACGGCCTCGCACCCGGGGTGGGCGTGCAGAAGGGCCTGCGGCCGTTCCTGGGTGTGTCACATCGCCCACCCAATCTCGCATGCAGCAGAAGGGCCTGGCGCTGCTCTCTGGTGTGCCGCCACACGCCCGCCTACCCGCGGGTGGGCGCAGAAGGGTTTTGGCGGTTGTCCCTGTGTGTGTCGCCACGGCCGCCCAATCTGCGGTGGGCGGGCAGGAAACCCTGGGCCCGGCGTGCGTGCCGCCGACGGCCGCCTACCCGCGGGTGGGCGCAGAAGGGCCTCCGGCGGTTGTTTCTCTGGGTGTGCCGCCACGGGCTGGCCTACCCGCGGGTGGGCGGCAGAAGGGTTTATGGTGCTCTGCGTGCGCCGCCACGGCCGGCCTCAATTCGCGGGTGGGCGGTAGAACCGTTTTAGCGCAGGTTCTGGGTGTGCCCTCATTGCCGCCCACCCTGGGTGGGCTGCAGAAGGGCTCCGCGATTGCTTCTGCGTGGTCGCCACGGCCGGCAGACCAGTGGGTGGGTGTGCAGAACTGTTTGCGGCGGTGGTTCTGTACACACGCCGCCTACCCGTGGGTGGGGGCGCAGAAGGGTTTGCGCGGTGCCTCTGCGTGCAGCCACGGCCGGCAGACCAGTGGGTGGGACGGCAGAACTGTTTGCGCAGGGTTCTGGGTGTGCCGCCACGGCCGCCCACCCGTTGGTGGCTGTGCAGAAGGCCCTGCTGTTGCCTCTGGGTGTGTTGCCACCGCACAGGCCATCAGTGGGTGGCGGCAGAAGGGCCTGCGCTTGCCTCTGTGTGTGCCGCCACGCCAACCCACCCGCGGGTGGGCGGCAGAAGGCCCCGCGGTTGCCCTGGGTCAAGACGGGCCGCCCACCCGTGGGTGGGCTGCAGAATCATTTGCGCAGGTTCTGGTGTGTCACACGGCCGGCCCACCCGCGGTAGGGCGGAAAAGGGTCTATGGTTGCTCTGGGTGTGCCGCCACGGGCCGGGCCCAATCCCGCGGGGTTACGGCAGAAGGGTTTCGGCGGTTGCCCTGGGTAGTGACGCCACGGTCGGCCTACCCGCGGGTGGGCGCAGAAGGGCCTGCAATTGCCCTATGGTTGTGCCACACGTCCGCCCAATCTGCGGGTGGGCGCAGAAAAGCCCGCATTGCTCTGCGTGCCGCTGACGTCGGCTCCAATCCGCGGGTGGGCGAACAGTACTCCGCGTTGCCTCTGCGTGCAGCCACGTCGGCCCACCCGCGGGTGGGCGGCAGAAGTGGTTTGGCGGTTGTCCCTGTGTGTCGCTGACGTCGGCCCACCCGTGGGTGGGCGCAGAACTGTTTACGGTGGCTCTGCGTTTAGCCACGGCTGGCCCACCCGTGGGTGGGCGTGCAGAAGGCCATCCCGCGTTGCTCTGGGTGTGCCGCCACGTCGGCCTACCCGTGGGTGGGCGGCAGAAGGGTTTTATGAAGCTCTGGGTGTGTCACATCGCCCGCCCACCCTGCGGGTTGGCGGCAGGGTGAAGGGCTTTATGGTTGCCTCTGGTAGTGACGCCGACGCAAGCCCACCCGCAGGGCGGCCGCAGAGGGCCTGCAATTGTCTCTCGCGTGCCGCCACGGCCGCCCACTCGCGGGTGGGCGCGGCAGAAGGGCCTGCAATTGCCTCTGGGTGTGCCGCCAACGTCGACCCACCCGTGGTGGGCGCGCAGAAGGGCCTGCGCTTGCCTCTGGTTGTGCCAGCGACGCACCCACCCCGCGGGCGGGCGGCAGAAGGGCCCGCAATTGCCTCTCTGGGTGTGCCGCCACGCCGCCCACCCGTGGGTGGGCGTGCAGAAGGGTTTATGCGGTGCCTCTGGGTGTGTCACGACGCCGCCCACTCCCGTGGGTGGGCGTGCAGAACTGTTTGCCTGTGGCTCTGGGTGTGTACACGGCCGGGCCTACCCGCGGGTGGGCGGCAGAACTGTTTGCGCAGGTTCCTGCGTGCCGCCATTGCACGGGCCCACCCGCGGGTGGGCGTGCAGAAGGGCCTCGCGATTGCTTCTGCGCCGCCACAGCCGGCAGACCAGTGGGTGGGCGGCGAACTGTTTATGCGTGTCTCTGGGTGTCACACGGCCGCCCACCCCGCGGGTGGGCGTGCAGAAGGGTTTGCGTGGTGCCTCTGCGTGTAGCCACGGCCGCAGACCAGTGGGTGGGCGCGCAGAACTGTTTGCGCGGTGGCTCTGCGTACCACACGCAGGCCCACCCGGAGGTGTATGCAGCAGAAGAATTCCGCGGTTGCCTCTGTGTGCAGCCACGTCGGCCCACCCGCGGGTGGGCGCGCAGAAGGGTTTGCGGTGTCCTCTGCGTGCCATCACGGCGACCCACCCGGGTGGGCGCGGCAAAACCGTTTGGGCGGTGGCTCTGGTGAGTAGCCACGCCGGGCGCATCTCGCGGGATGGCGCAGAAGGGTTTTGCGGTTGCTCTGCATGGGTGACGCCACGGGGCCGCCCACCCGCGGGTGGGCGTGCAGGAGGGCTTGAATTGCCTCTGGGTGTGTTGCGACGGCCTTCCCACCCGGGTGATGCGCAGAAGGGCCCTGCGTTGCTCTGGGTGTGCCGCGACGGCCGACTCCACCCGCGGGTGCGGCAGAAGGGCCTGCGCTTGTCTCTGCGTGCCGCCACGTCGCCCACCCGCGGGTGGGCGGCAGAAGTGGTTTGCGGTTGTCCCTGCGTGTGCCGCCATCGCCGCCCACCCGCGGTGGGCGCAGCAGAACTCTTTGGCGCTCGGGTTTGTGTAAGCCGCCACGTCGGCCTACCCGCGGGTGGGCGCGGCAGAAGGGCCCGCGGTTGTTTCTGGGTGTGCCGCCACGGCTGGCCCACCCGCGGGTGGGCGGCAGAAGGGTTTGCGCGGTGCTCTCTGGGTGTGCCGCCACGGCCGGCCTAATCTCGCGGGTGGGCGGCAGAACTGTTTGCGCAGGTTCTGGTGTTCGACAGCCGGCCCACCCGCGGGTGGGCGCAGAAGGGCTCCGCGATTGCTCTGCGGTGCCGCCACGGCCGCAGACCAGTGGGTGGGTGTGCAGAACTGTTTATGGTGGTTCTGGTGTGCCGCCACGGCCGCCCACCGCGGGTGGGGGTGCAGAAGGGTTTGTGGTGCTCTCTGCGTGTAGCGCCACGGCCGGCAGACCAGTGGGTGGGCGCAGAACTGTTTATGTGCGGTTCTGCTGTGTCAGCCACGGGCCGGCCCACCCGCTGTGGTCAGCAGAAGGCCCCGCTGTTGCCTCTGCGTGTTGCCACGCCAGGCCATCAGTGGGTGGGCGCAGAAGGGCCCGCGCTGCCTCTGTGTGAAAGCCGCCACGCCAACCCAATCCGTGGGTGGGCTGCAGAAGGGGCCCCGGCGGTTGCTCTCTGGTTTACCAACATCAGCCGCCCACCCGTGGGTGGGCGCAGAATTATTTATGCTAGTGTCTCTGCGTACCGACACGCCGGCTCCACCCCGCGGGTAGGCGTGAAAAGGCCTGCGGTTGCCTGTGGGTGCCGCCACACGCCGGCCCACCCGTGGGTTACGCGCAGAAGGGTTTCGCGGTCGCCTCTGGGTAGTGGACGCCCACGGCCGGGCCCTCACCCGCAGGGTGGGCGGCAGAAGGGCCTGCAATCGCCTATGGTTGTGCCGCTGACGGCCGCCCACCCGTGGGTGGGCGTGCAGAAAAGCCTGTATTGCTCTCTGGGTGTGCCGCTGACGTCGCCCACCCCGTGGGTGGGCTGAAGAAAGTGCCCGCGGTTGCCTCTGCGTGCAGCCACGGCCGGCCCTACCCCGCGGGTGGGCTGCAGAACTGTTTGCGCGGTGGCTCTGGGTAGTTTAGCCACGGCTGGCCCACCCGTGGGTACGCAGAAGGCCCTGCGGTTGCTCTTCTGGGTGCTGCCACGCGCCGCTCACCGGTGGGCGTGCGCAGAAGGGTGTGGTGCCTCCTGGGTGTGCCGCCACGGCCGCCCACCCGGGTTGGCGGTAGAAGGGTTTGGCGGTTGCCCTGGGTAGTGACGCTGACGGGCAAGCCCACCCCGCGGGTGGGCGGGCAGCGGGCCTGCAATTGTCTCTGCGTGCCGCCACCGGCCGCCCACTGCGGGTGGGCGGCAGAAGGGCCTGCAATTGCTCTGTGCCGCCACGCCGACCTACCCGCGGGTGGGCGTGCAGAAGGGCCTGCGCTGGCTCTGGTTGTGCCACACGACGTCAGCCCACCCGCGGTGGGCGCGGCAGAAGGGCCTGCACTGTCTCTGGTGTGCCACACGGCCGCCCACCCGCGGGTGGGCATGCAGAAGGGTTTATGCGGTGCCTCTGGGTGTGCCGCCACGGCCGCCCACTTCGTGGGTGGGCGCAGAACTGTTTGCCCGTGGCTCTGGGTGTAGCCACGGCCGGCCTACCCGTGGGTGGGCGCAGAACTGTTTATGGCGGTGTTCTGGTGTGCCGCCATGTCAGCTCCACCTGGTAGTGCGGCAGAAGGGCCCGCGATTGTCTTCTGCGTGCCGCCACGGCCGCAGACCAGTGGGTGGGCTGCATGAACTGTTTGGCGCAGGTCTCTGCGTGCCGCGACGGCCGCCCACCCGTGGGTGGGCGCGCAGAAGGGTTTGCGCGGTAGCCTCTGCGTAGCCACGGCCGCAGACCAGTGGGTGGGCGCAGAACTGTTTTCATGCGGTGGCTCTGGGTAGCACGACGGCAGGCTCCACCCGTGGGTGGGCGGCAGAAGGGCTTTAGCGGTTACCGCTGGTGTGCCGCCATCGCCACCCCCACCCGCGGGTGGGCATGCAGAAGGGCCTGCTGTTGCCTCTGGGTGTGTTGCCACGCAAGGCCATCAGTGGGTGGGCTGCAGAAGGCCCGCGTTGCCTCTGTGTGTGCCGCCACGGACAACCCACCCGGGTGGTGGGCATGCAGAAGGGCCCGCTGTTGCCCTCTGGGTGTTGCCACGGCAAGGCCATCAGTGGGTGGGCGCGCAGAAGGCCCCGCGGTTGCTCTGTGTGCTGCACGACGACAACCCCACCCGTGCAGGGCGGCAGAAGGTCGTAGAGCTGTTCTGGGTGTGCCGCCGACGTCGCCCACCTGCGGGTGGGCATGCATGAAGGGCCCGCGATCGTCTCCCCTGGTTGTGCCGCCGATCGCCTACCCACCCGCGGAGTGGCCATGCAGAAGGCACCCGCGGTTGCTCTGGGTGTGTTGCCACCGCAAGGCCATCAGTGGGTGGGCTGCGCAGAAGGCCTGCGGTTGCTCTCTGGATGTGCCGTCACACGGCCGGCCCAAATCTCGCGGGTAGGTACGGCAGAAGGGCCTGCGCTTTGCCCGTGGGTGTGCACGACGCCGGCCCAACTGCGGGTGGGCGCAGAACCGTTTATGCAGTGGCTCTGGGTGTGTAGCCACGGCTGGCCTACCCGCGGGTGGGCGCGGCAGAAGGGCCTCCGCGATTGCCCCTGGTGTGTCGCCACGGCCGCCCCACCCGTGGGTGGGCGGCAGAAGGGTTTATGCGGTGCTCTGGGTGCCGCCACGGCCGCAGACCAGTGGGTGGGCGCAGAACTGTTTGCGCAGGGTTTCCAGGTGTGCCGCCACGCGGCCGCCCACCCGCTGGTGGGTTTGCAGAAGCCCTGGCGGTTGCCTCTGGTGTGCCGCCACGGTCGTCGCCCACCCGCGGGTGGGCGCAGAAGGGCCCGCGGTTGCCTTCTGGGTGTGTCACACGGCCAGCCCAATCTCGCGGGTGGGCGGCAGAAGGGCCTGCAGTGTCTTTTGGGTTGACGTGAACGCACCAGCTTACCCGCGGGTGGGCGTGAAGAAGGGCTTGCCTTGCCTTCTGAGTGTGCCGCCACGGCCGGCCTACTCGTGGGTGGGCGCAGAAGATATTCCGCGGTTGCCTCTGCGTGCCGCCACGGCCAACTCACCCGCGGGTGGGCGTGCAGAAGGGCCCGCGGTTGCCTCTGGGTGCGTTGCCACGGCCAGGCCATCAGTGGGTGGGCGGCAGAAGGGCCTGCGATTGCCTCTGGGTGTGTCACAGACGGCCAACCCACCCGCGGGTGGGCTGTGCAGAAGGCTCGCGGTTGCCTCTGGGTAAAAGCCGCCACGGCCGGCCTACCCGCGGGTGGGCGTGCAGAATGGTTTGCGGTTGCCTCTGGGTGTGTCAAGACGGGCCGGCCCACCTGTGGGTGGGCGTGGCAGAAGGGCCTGCAGTTGCCTCTGGTTTACTGCGACGGGCCGCCCACCTGTGGGTGGGCGGCAGAACCATTTGGCGCGTGGCTCTAGGTGTGCTCCACGGTCGGCTCCAACCCGCGGGTCGCGCGGGCAGAAGGGCCTGTGGTTGCCTTCTGGTGTGCCGCCACGGCCGGCCTACCCGCGGGTGGGCGCGGCAGAAGGGTTTATGGATGCCTCTGGGTAGCCGCCAAGACGGCCCGCCCAACTGCGGGTGGGCGGCAGAAGGGCCTGCGCTTGCCTCTGAATGTGCCGCCGACGGCCGCCCACCCGGAGGTGGGCGGCAGAAGTACCCTGCGGTTGCCTCCTGGGTGCGCAGTCACGGCCCGCCCACCGGTGGGTGGGCTGGTAGAAGGGTTTGCGGTTGTCCCTGTGTGCCGCCACGGCCGCCCAGCACCCGTGGGTGGGCGCGCAGAACCGTTTATGCTCGTTCTGCGTGCCGCCACGCCGGCTCCCCGGGTGGGCTGCAGAAGGCCCGCGGTTGCCTTCTGGGTGTGCCGCCACGGCCGCCCACCCGCGGGTGGGCGGCAGAAAGCCCGCGGTTGTTTCTGGGTGTGCCGCCACGGCCGGCCTACCCGTGGTGGCTGCGGCAGAAGGGCCTGCACTGCCTCTGGCGTGTCACACGGCCGCCTACCCGTGCGGTGGGTGTGCAGAACTGTTTGCGCAGTGTCTCTGGGTGTGCCGCTACCGCCCACCCGTGGGTGGCTGCAGAAAAGCCCGCGGTTGTTTCTAGGTGCTTCGCCATTAACTGGCCCACCCAGAGGTTGGCGCAGAAGGGCATACGCGGTTGCCTCTGGGTGTGCAGCCACGGCCGGCCTCACCCGTGGGTGGGCGGCAGAAGGGTTTATGCGGTGCTCTGGGTGTGCCATCACGGCCGGCCCACCCGCGTTTGGGCGCAGCAGAACCGTTTGCGCGGTGGCTCTGGTGAGTAGCGCACGGCCGGCGCGTAATCTCGGGATTGGAAGCGCAGAAGGTTTGGCGGTTGCCTCTGGGTAGTGACGCCACGGCCGCCCACCCGGGTGGGCTGCAGGAGGGCCTGGATATGCTCTCTGCGTGCCGCCACGCCTTCCAACCCGGGGTGGGCGCAGAAGGGCCTGCAATTGCCTTCTGGATATGCCACGACGTCAACTCACACCGCGGGTGGCTGGCAGAACGGGCCCGCGCTGCCCTGCGTGTAATGACGGCCTTCCCAACTGGGGTGGGCGCAGAAGGGTTTGCGGTTTTCCCTGTGTGTGCGCCGCCGGTCGGCCCACCCGCGGGTGGGCGTGAAGAAGTGGTTTGCCTTTGCCTCCTGAGTGTGCCGCCACGGCCGCCTACCGCGGGTGGGCGTAGCAGAAGAGCCTCCCGCGGTTGCCTTCTGGTGTGCCGCCACGGCCAACTCACCCGCGGGTGGGCGGCAGAAGGGCCTGCAGTTGCCTCTGGGTGTGTTGCCACGCTAGAAGCCATAAGTGGGTGGGCGGCAGAAGGGCCTGACTGTTCTGGGTGTGCCGCCACACGGCCAACCCACCCGCGGGTGGGCGGCAGAAGGGCTCGCGGTTGCTTCTGGGTGTGCCGCCACGGCCGCCCACCCGTGGGTGGGCGGCAGAATGGTTTATGGTTGCCTCTGTGTGCCGCCAGACGGCCGCCCACCTGTGGGTGGGCGTGCAGAAGGGCCTGCAGTTGCCTCTGGGTTTATCGACCGGCCGCCCACCTGTGGGTGGGCTGCAGAACTATTTGCGCAGGGTTCTAGGTGTGCTCCCGACGCCGGCCCACCCGCGGGTGGGCGGCAGAAGGGCCTGTGGTTGCCTCTGGTGTGCCGCCACGGCCGGCCTACCCGTGGGTGGGCGTACGGAAGGGTTTGCGGATGCCTCTGGGTGTAGCCATGACGCCCGCCCCACCCGCGGTGGGCTGCAGAAGGGCCTGCGCTTGCCTCTGAATGTGCCGCCATCGGCCGCCCACACCGAGGTGGGCGCAGAAGGGCTCGTTGCCTCTGCGTCACGGGCCGGCCTGCACCGTGCGGTGGGCGTGGTAGAAGGGTTTGCGGTTGTCCCTGTGTGCCGCGACGGGCCGCCCACCCTGCGGGGTGGCCGCGGCAGAACTGTTTATGCTCGGGTTCTGGGGTGTCGCCACGGCCGCCCCCGTGTGGGCTGGCAGAAGGGCCCGCGTTGCCTCTGGGTGTACGCCACGGCCGGCCTACCCGCGGGTGGGCGCGGCAGAAAGCTCGCGGGTTGTTTCTGCGTGCCGCCACGGGCCGCCTACCCCGTGGGTGGGCGCAGAAAAGCCTGCAATTGCCTCTGGGTGTGCCGCCACGGCCGGCCCACCCGTGGGTGGGCGGCAAAACTGTTTATGCGGTGTCTCTGGTGCCGCCATAGCCGGCCCACCCGCGGGTGGGCTGCAGAAAAGCCTCGCGGGTTGCTTCTCTAGGTGTGCCGCTAACTGGCCCCACCCAGAGGTGGGCGCAGAAGGGCTACGCGGTTGCCCTGGGTGTGCAGCCACGGCCGCCTACCCGGTGGGTGGGCGTGTAGAAGGGTTTGGCGGTGCCCTCTGCGCTTACTCACGGCCGCCCACCCGTGTGTGGGCTGCAGAACCGTTTGCGCGGTGGCTCCTGGTGAGTAGCCACGGCCGGGCGCATCTCGCGGATTGGCGGCAGAAGGGTTTCGCGTTGCCCTGGTTTACTGAACGCCGCCCACCTGTTTGTACGCTGCAGAATTCATTTGGCGCAGGTTCTGGCTCACGCGCCCGGCGCAATCCGTAGGGTGGGCGGCAGAACTGTTTGCGCGTGCCTCTGGATGTGCCGCCACGGCCGGCTCCCACCCGGGTAGGCGATAAAGCACCCGCGGTTGCCCTGTGGTGCCGCCACGGCCGGGTCTACCCGTGGGTTGGCTTATGAAGGGTTTCATGTTGCCTCTGCGTAGTGACGCCAACGCCCTACCTGCGAGCGCGCGGCAGAAGGCCCTGCATTGCCTATGGTGCTGCCACACGCCGGCCCACCCGTGGGTGGGAGTGGCAGAAAAAGCCCGCACTTCTGGGTGTGCCGTGATGAACCCGCCCACCCTGCGGTGGGCGCAGAAAGCTCGCGTTGCTCCTCTGGGTGTGCCGCCATCGCCGCCCGACCGGAGGTGGGCGGCAGAAGGGCTTGCGGCTGCTTCTGCGTGCAGCCACGTCGGCCCAACCCCGTGGGTGGGCGCAGAAGGTTTTAGGGTTGCCCCGTGTGTGCCACGCGCCGCCCAATCTGGGTCGCGCTGCGGCAGAACTGTTTATGCTCGCTCTGCGTGCCGCCACGGCCGCCCACCCGCGGGTGGGCGTGCAGAAGGGCCCGGCGGTTGCTTCGGGTGTGCCGCCACGGCCGCCCACCTCGCAGAAGCGGCTTGCGGTGCCTCTGCGTGCCGCCGACGGCCGCCCACCCGTGGGTGGGCGGCAGAACTGTTTGGCGCGGTGGCTCTGGGTGAGTAGCCACGGCCGGCCCACCCGCGTGGGTTGGCGGCAGAAGGGTTTTATGGGTTGCCTCTGGGTAGTGACGCCAAGGCAGCCTACCCTGCGGTGGGCGTGCAGGAGGGCCTGCACTGTTTCTGGGTGTGCCGCCACGGGCCGGGCCTACCCGCGGGTGGGCGGCAGAAGGGCCTGCAATTGCCTCTGCGGAGCCGCCACGCCAACTCACCCGCGGGTGGGCTGCAGAAGTACCCGCGGTTGCCTCTTGTTGTGCCGCGACGGCCGGCCCACCCTGCGGTGGGCGGCAGAAGGGCCTGTAATTGCTCTCTCGGGTGTGCCGACGGGCCGAATTCCACCCGTGGGTGGGCGCAGAAGGGCCCTGCGATGTCTTCTGGGTGTGCCGCCACGGCCGGCCTACCCGAGGTGGGCGCAGAAGGGCCTGCGGTTGCTCTCTGGTGCCGCCACGGCCGGCCCACCCGTGGGTGGGCTGCAGAAGGGTTTGCGGTGCCTCTGCGTGCCGGCCAGCGTCGGCCCACCCGCGGGCGGGCGGCAGAACTGTTTGGCGGTGCTCTGCGTTTAGCCACGCTGGTCGCAATTCGCAGTGGGCGCAGAAGGCCCGGCGGCTGCCTCTGGTGTGCTGCCACGCCCGGCTACCCTCGCGGGTGGGCTGCAGAAGGGTTTCATGCGCTCCTGGGTGCTGCCAAGACGGCCGCCCACCGTGGGTGGGCGCAGAAGGGCCTGTAAATTGCCTTTTTGGGTGTGCCGAAGACGTCGGCCCACCCGCGGGTGGGCGCAGAAGGCCTCGCGGTTGCCTCTGTGTGGTGCCGCTACGCCAACTCCACCCGCAGGGGCGGCAGGCGCGCAGAAGTGGCTCTGCGTGCCGCCACGGGCCGGGTCACACCCGCGGGTCGGGCGGTAGAAGGGCCTCGCGCGTTGCCCTGCGTGCCGCCACGGCCGCCCACCCGCGGGTGGGCGGCAGAAGGGTTTATGCGGTGCCTCTGGTGTCGCCACGGCCGCCTACCCGCGGGTGGGCGGCAGAACTGTTTGGCGCAGGCCTTCTGGGTGTGCCCCCCGACAGCCGCCCACCCGCGGGTGGGCGGCAGAAGGGCCTGCGATTGCTCGCGTGCCGCCACGCCGGCAGTCCAGTGGGTGGGCTGCAGAACTGTTTATGCGGTGGTTCTGGTGTGCTCGCCACGCCGCCCACCCGTGGGTGGGCGGCAGAAGGGCTTCTGCGCGGTGTCTTCTGCGTGTAGCCACGGGCCGGGCAGACCAGTGGGTGGGCTGCAGAACTGTTTGCCGTGGTGGCTCTGCGTGCTCACGACGGCCGCCCACCCGCTGGTGGGTGTGTGCAGCGCCCTGCTGTTGCCTCTGGGTGTGTTGCCACGGCCAGGCCATCAGTGGGTGGCTGGTAGAAGGGCCCGCGCTTGCTCTTCTGTGTGCCGCCACGACGGCCAACTCCAATCCGTGGGTGGGCGTGCAGAAGGGCTGGTTGCTCTGCGTGTGCCGACGGTCGGCCCACCCGTGGGTGGGCGTAGAAGGGCCTGCAATTGCCCCCTGGTGTCAGCCACGGCCAGCCTACCCGCGGTGGGCGCAGAAGGCCCGCGGTTGCCTCTGGTTTACGCGAACGGTCGCCCAATCTGAGGGTTGGCGCAGAATTATTAGCGCAGGTTCTTGGTTTGCCGAGTCGGCCCGCACCCGCGGGTGGGCGCAGAACTGTTTATGCGGTGCCTCTGATGTGCCGCCACGGCCGCCCACCCGCGGGTAGGCGTGGAAAAGGCCTCCGCGGTTGCCTGTGGAGTGTCACACGGGCCGGGTCCACCCGCGGTTAGCGGCAGAAGGGTTTGCGGTTGCCTCTGCAGTGACGCCACGTCGGCCTACCCGGTGGAGTGGGCTGCAGAAGGGCCCGTAATTGCCTATGCGTGCCGCCACACGTCGCCCACCCGCGGGTGGGAGTGCAGAAAGCCCGCAATTGCTCTCTGGGTGTGCCGCGATAACCGGCCCACCCGCGGGTGGGCAGAAAAGCCCTGGGCGGTTGCCCCTAGGTGTCCCGACGGTCGGCCCACCCGCGGTATGCGGTAGAAGGCCCGCGGTTGCCCCTGGTACGCCGCCATCGGCCTACCCGTGGGTGGGCGTAGAAGGGCCTGGCGGGTTGTTCTGGTTTACGCGAACGGCCGGCCCACCCTGTGGGTGGATCGCAGAATTATTTGGCGCGTGTCTCTGGGTGGTCTGATCGCCGGCTCCACCCGCGGGTATGCGGAAAGGCCACTGGCGGTTGCCTCGTGGCGTGTGCTCACACGGCCCGGCCTACCCGTGTTACGGCAGAAGGGTTTGGCGGTTGCCTCTGGGTAGTGACGCCACGCCGCCCACCCGTGTGTGGGCGCAGAAGGGCCTGTAATTGCCTATGGTAAAGTGCTGCCATACGCCGGCCCACCCGCGGTGGGCGCAGAAAAGCCTGCATTGCCTCTGGGTGCCGCCATCGTCGGCCCACCCGTGGAGTGGCGTGAAGAAAAAGCCCGCGGTTGACTCTGGTGTGCAGCCACGCCGGCCTACCCGCGGGTGGGCGCGGCAGAAGGGTTTGGCGGTTGTCCCTGTGTGTGCCAAGACGTCACCCGTAAGGTGGGCTGCAGAACTGTTTGCGCGTGGCTCTGGCGTTTAGCCACGGCTGGCCTACCCGCGGGTGGGCTGCAGAAGGGCCTGCGGTTGCTCTGGGTGTGCCGCCACGCCGCCCACCCGCGGGTGGGCTGCAGAAGGGTTTGCGCGGTGCCTCTGGCTGTGCCGCTATGGTCGCCCACCCGCGGGTGTATGGCAGGACTGTTTGGCGGTGGCTGGGTGAGTAGTAGCCACGGCCGCATACCCGTGGGTTGGCGCGGCAGAAGGGCTCTGGCGGCCGCCTCTGGTAGCGGACGCCACGGCAAGCCCACCCGCGGGCGGCATGGAGGGCCTGCAATTGCTCTGGTGCCGCCACGGCCGGGCCCACTGCGGGTGGGCTGCAGCAGAGGGCTCCGCGGTTGCCTCTGGTGTCACGCCACGCCGACCTACCCGCGGTGTACGGCAGAAGGGCCTACAAGCACTTCTGGTTGTGCCGCTGATCGCCGCCCACCCCAAGTAAGTGGGCGTGCAGAAGGCCTGCACTGCCTTCTGGCGAGCAGCCACGCGCCGGCCCACCCGCAAGTGGGCGGCAGAAGGGTTTATGCAGGCTCCTCTGGCAGGTGCCGCCACGGCCGCCTACCCGCGGGTAGCGCAGAACTGCTCGCGCGTGTCTCGCGTGCCGCCACAACCGCTCCACCTGCGGGCTGCAGAAGGGCCTGCATGACCGCCTCTGCGTGTAGCGCCAATGCGCTGGCCCACCCGCGGGTGGGTGCGGCAGAAGGGCCCGCGATTGCCCTCTGGTTGTGCAGCCACGGGCCGCCTACCCGCGGGTGGGCTGGGCAGAAGGGTTTTATGCGGCGCTCTGCGGAGTAGCCACGCCAGCCTACTCTCGTGGGTTATTGGCGCGGCAGAAGGGTTTGGCGGTTGCCTCGGCAGCAGACGCCATCGGGCCGGCACACCCGCGTGGGTGGGCTGCGGCAGAACCGTTTCTGGCGGTGTCTTGCGTAAGCCGCCACGGCCGGACTCAACCCGTGGTTCGTGCGTGCAGAAGCTGGCTTCTGCGCGTGTGCCTCTGCGTAGCCACGGCCGGGCAGACCAGTGGGCGGGCGGCAGAACTGTTTATGCAGGTCTTCTGCGTAAAGCCGCCATCGGTCGCCCACCCGCTGCAGTGGTGCGCAGAAGGTCCAAGCGTTGCCTCTGGGTTTGCAGCCGCCACGGGCCGCCTACCCGCGGGTGGCTGCAGAAGGCCACCCGCGGTTGCCGCTGGGTGTGCCGGGCCACGTCGCCACCCCGCACCCTGGGCGGGTGGGCGCGGCATGAAGGGCCTCGCGGTTGCCTCTGCGTGAGCCGCTGACGCCGCTCCACCCGCGGGTGGGCGAAAAGCAGAAGGGCCTGGCGCTGCCTCTCTGGGTGTGCCGCCGACAGCCGGCCCACCCGCGGGTGGGCTGCGGCAGAAGGGCCGCGCCTGCTCTGCGTGCCGCCGACCGCCGCCAGTCTACCCGCGGCGCATGCAGCAGAAGGGCCCGCGCTTGCCTCTCTGCTGACGCAATCCACCAGCTTACCTGTAGGTGGGCGTGCAAAGAACTGTTTGTGTGTGCCTCTGCGCTACCACGACCGCCCAACGCACGGTGGGCGCAGAAGGCCTGCGTTGCCTCGGCGCGCTCAAGCGATCACGGGCCTCCACCCGTGGGTGGGCTGCGGTAAGAAGGCCTGCGCTTGCTCTCTCTGGGTTGACGAACGACTCCAGCTTTACCTGTAGGTGGCGTGCAGAACTGTTTGTGTGTGCCTCTGCGTGCTACACACGACCGCCCACCCGCGGTGTGGGCTGCAAGTAGAAGGGCCTGCAGTTTCTTCTGCTGACGCACCACCAGCTTACCCGCGGGTGGGCGGCAGAACCATTTTGATGCAGGCCCCTGCGTGTCAGCGACGGGTTGACCCACATCTGCATGCAGAACTGTTTGCGCTGTGCCTCTGCGTCAAGCTCGACGGGCCGCTCCAATCTGCAGGTGGGCGCGAAGAACTGTTTCATGCAGTGCCTCTGGGTGCCGCCACGGTCGCCTGTACCGGGTGGGCTGCGCAGAACCGTTTGGCGCAGGCCTCTGGCGTGTCAGCACGGCGCCTGTCGGGTGGGCGGCAGAACTGTTTGTGCGCGGTGGCTCTGGGTGTGTCACGACGGCCGCCCCGCCTGTGGGTGTAGCGGCATAAGGCCCAGCGGTTGCTCCTGACTGTGCCGCCACGGCCGCCAACCGCGGTGTGGGCCGCGGCAGAACTGTTTATGGTGCTCTGGGTGTGCCAAAGACGGTCGGCCTCAACCCGTAAGTGGGCGAAGAAGGCTCTGCGGTTGCCTTCTGGTCTGCCGCCACGGCCGCCCACCCGCGTTTGGGCTTGCTGAAGGGCCCGCGGGTTACCTCTGGGTGTGCCGCTGACGGCCAGCCCACCCTGCGGTGGGCGGCAGAAGGGCCTGCAGTTTCTTCTGCTGACGAATCCACCATCTTACCCGCGGGTGGGCGCGCAGAACTGTTTATGCGTAGCCTCTGCGTGCACGCCACGGCCGCCCAACCCGCTTATTGGCTGCGGCAGAACTGTTTAGCGGTGTCTCTGCGTGCCAGCACGTCGCCCACCCGCGGGTGGAGGTGCAGAAGGGCCCGCGCTGTCTCCCTGCGTGCCGCCACGCCGCCCACCCATTGGTGGGTGTGCAGAAGGGCCCGCGCTGTCTCTGGCGTGCAGGCACGGCCGGCCTACCCGTGGGTGGGAGTGCAGAAGGCCTGCGTTGCCTCTGGGTGTGCCGCCATCGCCAGCCCAACTCGCGGGTGGGCGTGCAGAAGGGCCTGCAGTTTCTTCTGCTGACGCAACGCACCATCTTACCCGCGGGTGGGCTGCGCAGAACTGTTTGTGCGGTGCCTCTGCGTGCCGCCACGTGCCGCCCCACCCGCCGCTGGGCGGCAGAACTGTTTGGCGCGGTGCCTCTGCGTTCAAGACGGCCGCCCACCCGTGGGTGGGGCGGCAGAAAGGCCTGAGGTTGCCCCTGGGTGTCAGCCATGGTAGGCCCACCCGCAGTGTGCATGCAGAAGATATCCCTGGCGGTTGCCTCTGGGTGTCGCCACGCCGCCCACCCGTGGGTGGGCTGCAGAAGGGTTTGGCGCTTGCCTCTGAGTGTGCCGCCACGTCGCGGTCCACCCGCGGGTGGGCGCGGCAGAACTGTTTGCGCGGTGGCTCTATGCGGTGTCGCCGACGTCGGCTCCACCCGGTGGGTGGGCGGCAGAAGGGTTTGGCGTTGCCTCTGAGTGTGCCGCCACGGCCGGCCCAATCTGCTGGTGGGTGTGCAGAAGGCCCCGCGGTTGCCTCTGGATGTGCAGCCACGCCGCCTCACCCGCGGGTGGCATGCAGAAGGGGCTCGCGATTACCTCTGGTGTGCCGCCACGCCAGCCCAATCCGTGGGTGGGCGTGCAGAAGGGCCTGCTGTTCTTCTGGGTTGACGCAACGACCAGCTCTCCCGTGGGTGGGCGTGGCAGAACTGTTTTATGCGTGCCTCTGCGTGTCACACGGTCGCCCAGCCGCGGGTGGGCGCAGAACTGCTTTATGCGGTGGTTCTGGGTGTGCCGAGACGCCGGCCCACCCGTGGGTGGGCGCAGCATAAGGCCCAGCGGTTGCCTCTGACTGTGCCGCTACCGCCGGCCAACCGTGGTGGGCGTGCAGAACTGTTTATGTGCGCTCTGCGTGTCGCCACGGCCGCCCACCCGTAGGGTGGGCGCGGCAGAACTGTTTGGCGCAGCTCTGGGTGTGCTGTTGACGTGTCGGGCTCCAATCTGCGGGTGGGCGGCAGAAGGGCCTGCTTTTTCCCCTGGGTGTGCCGCCACGGTAGGCCCACCAGTGTGTATGCGCAGAAGGGCCTGCGCTGCCTCTGGGTGTGCCGCCATGGCCGGCCCACTCGTGGTGGGCGGCAGAAGGGCCTCGCAGTTTCTTCTGGGTTGACGCAACGTCCAGATTACCTCCGCGGTGGGCGTGCAGAACTGTTAGCGGTGCCTCTGCGTGCCGCCACGAATCGCCCACCCGTGAGTTGGCGCGGCAGAACTGTTTGCGCTTTGCCATTGGGTGCCGCCACGTCGACTCCACCCGTAAGTGGGCGGCAGAAGGCCCTGCGGTTGCCTCTGCGTGCCGCCACGTCAGCTCCACCCGCGGGTGGCGGCAGAAGGGCCCGCGACTGTTCTGGGTGTGCTCGCCACTGCCGCCCACCCGCGTTTGGGCGCAGAAGGGTTTGCGCTTGCCTCTGACTGTGCCGCCACGGCCGCCCACCCGCTGGTGGGTGTGCAGAAGGGCCCGCGATACCTCTGGGTGTGCCGCCGACGCCAGCCCACCCGCGGGTGGGCGCGCAGAACCGTTTGGCGGTGCCCTGCGTGCCGCCACGGCCGCCCACCCGTGCGTATGCAGCAGTATGCCCGGCGCTGTCTCCTGGGATGACGCGAATCCACCAGCTTACCTGTAGGTGGGCCGGAGGAACTGTTTGTGTGTGCCTCTGCGTGCCATCACCTAATCGCCCACCCGCGGTGTGGGCTGCAGAAGGCTCCGCGGCTGCTCTGGTAAGCCATCGCCGCCCACCCGCGGGTGGGCGTGTATGAGGGCTCGCGCATTGCTTCTGGGTTTGCCACACGGCCCGGCACCAGTGGATGGGCTGCAGAAGGCCCCCGCGGTTGCTCTGTGGGTGCGCCACCGACGGGTCGGCCCACCCGCGGGTGGGCTGCAGAAGGGCCTGTGGTTGCCTCTGGTGTGTTGCCACGGCCGCCCCTACCGTGGGTGGGTGTGCAGAAGGCCTCGCGGTTGCCTCTGGCGTGCGCCGCTACGGGCCGCCTACCCGCGGAGTGGGCATGCAGAAGGGCCTGCGCTACTCCTCTGCGTCACACGCCAGCCCACCCTTTGGGTGGACGCAGAAGGGCCTGGCGGTTGCCTCTGCTGACGCGAACGCACTAGCTTTCCTGCATGGCCCAGAACTGTTTGCGCAGGCCTCAATGTGCTCGCCACTCGGCCGACTTCCGCGCGGTGGGCGCTATGAACTGTTTGCGGCGCCCTGCGCTTTCGCACGGGCCGCTCCACCCGCGGGTGGAGGTGCAGAAGGGCCTCCGCTTGTCTCCCTGGGTGTGCCGCCATCGCCGCCCACCAGTGTGGGTGTGCAGAAGGGCCTGCGCTTGCCTCTGCGTGCAGGCACGGCCGGGCCTACCCGCGGGTGGGAGTGCAGAAGGGCCTGCGATAGATCTGGGTGTGTCACACGGCCAGCCCACCCGGGTGGGCGGCAGAAGGGCCTGCAGTTTCTTCTGCTGACGCAACGCACCAGCTTCCGCGGGTGGGCGCGGCAGAACTGTTTGCGCGTGCTCTGGGTGTGCTCGCCACGGCCGCCCACCCGCGGGCTGGGCGCAGAACTGTTTTGCGCAGCGCCTCTGGCGTTCACACGAGGCCGCCCACCCGCGGGCTGGGCGTGCAGAAAGGCCTGAGGTTGCCCCTGGGTGTGCCGCTGACGGTAGGCCCACCCGCGGTGTGGGCGCAGAAGAGCTCGCGTTGCCTCTGCGTGTCGCTGACGGCCGCCCACCCGCCGGTGGGCGGCAGAAGGGTTTTATGCTTGTCCTCTGAGTGTGCCACACGGGCCGATCCACCCGCGGGTGGGCGCAGAACTGCTTTCTGCGGTGGCTCCCGCGCCGCCGACGCGGCCGCCCACCCGTGGGTGGGCTGCAGAAGGGTTTATGCTGTTCTCTGAGTGTGCCGCCACGGCCGTCCCACCCGCTGGTGGGTGTGCAGAAGGTCCCGCGGTTGCCTCTGGATGTGCAGCCACGGCCGCCCACCCGCGGGTGGGCATGCAGAAGGGCCTGCGACAATTCTGGGTGTGCCGCTATCGCCAGCCCACCCGTGGGTGGGCGCAGAAGGGCCTGCTGTTTCTTCTGGGTTGACGCAATCCACCAGCTTTCCCGCGGTGGGCGCAGAACTGTTTTCGCGTGCTCTGGGTGTGTCACACGGCGGCCCACAATTCATGGGTGGGCTGCAGGACTGTTTGCGTAGGTTTCATGCGTGTCGCCCACCGCCGCGACCCGTGGGTGGGCGCAGTAGGGCCTGTGATTTTTCTCCTGCGTGCCGCCACGGCCGCCCAATCTCGGCAGGGTGTAGAAGGTCCCGCGTTTGCCTCTGAGTGTGCGCACGCCGCCCTACCTGCGGGTGGGCGGCAGAAGGGCCTGCTTTTCCCCTGGGTGTCGCCAACGGTAGGCCCACCAGTGTGTGGGCTGCGCAGAAGGGCCTGCAGTTTTTTCTGGGTTGACGCACGTCCAGATTACCCGCGGGTGGGCGCGGCAGAACTGTTAGCGGTGGCCCTCTGGGTGCGAAGCCACACGACCGCCCACCCGTCGAGTTGGCGGCAGAACCGTTTGCGCGTGCCTCTGCGTGTCACGACGGCCGGCTCCACCCGCGGGTGGGCTGCAGAAGGGTTTGGCGCTCCTCTGCGTGCGCCGCACACTGCCGCCCACCCGCGTTTAAGCGCAGGTAGGGTTTGGCGCTGTTCTGACTGTGCCGCTGACGGCCGCCCACCCGCTGGTGGGTGTGCAGAAGGTCCCTGCGGTTGCTCTGCTTGCGTGCAGCCACGGCCGGCCTACCCGCGGGTGGGCATGCAGAAGGGCTCCGCGACACTTCTGGTGTCAAGACGGCCAGCCCAATCTCGCGGTGGGCGGCAGAAGGGCCTGCAGTTTCTTCTGGCCGACGCACACCAGCTTTCCCGCGGTGGGCTGCAGAACTGTTTGCGCTTTTGCCATTGCGTGCGCGCACACGGCCGCCCACCCGCATGCGCATGCAGAAGGGCCCTGGCGTTCTGCTGACGCGAACGACCAGCTTACCTGTAGGTGGGCTGCAGAACCGTTTGTGTGTGCCTCTGAGTGTGCCATCACGACCGCCCACCGCGTGTGGGCGCGCAGAAGGGCTCCGCGGTTGCCTCTGCGTGCTCAGCATCGCCGCCCACCCGTGGTGCACGGCAGAAGGGCCTGCAATTGCTCTGGTTTTGAGCCAAGACGTCCACCACCCGGTGGGCTGGGCAGAAGGGCCTGCAGTTTCTTCTGGTTCGGATGTAAACGCACCAGCCAATTCCGCGAAGTGGGCTGCAGAACTGTTTGCGCAGGCCTCTGGGTGTGTCGCCGATGGCTACCCAATCTGCGGTGGGCTGCGGTTGAACTGTTTGCGGTGGCTCTGGGTGTGCCGCGACGGCCGCCCGCCTGTGGGTGGATGCGCATATGGCCCAGCGTTGCTCCTGACTGTGCCGCCACGGCCGCCAACCGCAGGTGGGCTGCGGCAGAACTGTTTTACGCGGTGCTCTGGGTGTGCCGCGACGGGCCGGCCCACCCGCGGGTGGGCGCGAAGCAGCCCTGCGCGGTTCTCTGGTGTGCGCACACGCCGCCCAATCTGTTTGGGTTTTGCTGAAGGCCCTGGCGGTTACCTCTGGGTGTGCCGCTGACGGCCAGCCCACCCGCGGGTGGGCGCGCAGAAGGGCCCTGCAGTTTCTTCTGGGTTGACGCAACGACCAGCTTACCCGCGGGTGGGCGCCCAGAACTGTTTGCGCGGTGCCTCAATGTGTGCCGCCACGGCCGGCCCACCCGTGGGTGGGCGCGTTGAACTGTTTGGCGGTGCTCTCTGGGTGTTCCGCCATCGCCGCCCACCTGCGGGTGGAGGTGCAGAAGGGCTTCCGCGTTTGGTTCCCTGCGTGCTCGCCACGGCCGGCCCACCCATTGGTGGGTGTGCAGAAGGGCCCATGCTTTGCCTCTGCGTGCAGGCACGGCCGCCCACCCGTGGGTGGAGTGCAGAAGGGCCTGCGATTAGATCTGGGTGTGCCAAGACGGCCAGCCCACCCGCAGTGGGCGCAGAAGGGCCTGCAGTTTCTTCTGGGTTGACGCGAATCCACCAGCTTACCCGCGGGCGCGGCAGAACTGTTTATGTGCCTCTGCGTCGCCACTACGGGCCGCCCAATCTGCGGTGGGCTGCAGAAGGGCCTGCAGTTTCTTCTGGGCTGACGCAATCCACCATCCACTCCGCGGGTGGGCGCGGCAGAACTGTTTCGCGCGGTGCCTCTGCGTGTCGCCAAGACGGTCGCCCACCCGCGGGTGGGCGGCAGAACTGTTTATGCGCAGCTCTGGCGTTCCGACGTCGCCCACCCGTGGGTGGGCGTGCAGAAAGGCCTGAGGTTGCCCCTGCGTGCCGCCGACGGTAGGCCCACCCGCGGGTGGGCTGCAGCAGGAAGAGCCTGCGGTTGCCTCTGGGTGTGTCGCTGACGCGCCAGCCCACCCGCAGTGGGCGGCAGAAGGGTTTGGCGCTTGCCTCTGAGCGTGCCGCCACGGCCGGGTCCACCCGCGGGTGGGCGGCAGAACTGTTTGGCGCGTGGCTCTGGCGTAGCCGACGGCCGTACCCACCCGCGGGTGGGCGGTAGAAGGGTTTATGCTTGTTCTGAGTGTGCCGCCACGGCCGCCCACCCGCTGGTGGGTGTGCAGTAGGCCCCGGCGGCTGCCTCTGGATGTGCAGCCACGCCGCCCACCCGTAAGGGCATGCAGAAGGGCCTGCGATACCTCTGCGTGCCGCTGACGCCAGCCCACCCTGCGGGTGGGCGTGCAGAAGGGCCTGCTGTTTCTTCCTGGGCTGACGCAACGCACCAGCTTTCCCGGGTGGGCGGCAGAACCGTTTATGCGGTGCCTCTGGGTGTCACACGGGTCGCCTGCAGCCGCGGGTGGGCGTGCAGAACTGTTTGCATGGTGCTCTGGGTGTGCCGCCACGGGCCGCCCAATCTGCAGGGTGGAGGTGCAGAAGGGCCCGCGTTGCCCTCTGCGTGTGCCGCCACGGCCGCCCACCCATTGGTGGGTGTGCAGAAGGGCCCGCGCTTGCCTCTGCGTGCAGGCACGCCGGCCTACCCGTGGGTGGGAGTGCAGAAGGCCTGCAGTTTCTTCTGGGTTGACGCAATCCACCAGCTTACCCGCGGGTGGGCGGCAGAACTGTTTATGCAGTGCTTCTGCGCGCCCACGGCCGGCCCACCCGCGGGCTGGGCCGGGCAGAACTGTTTATGCGGTGCCTCTGCGTTCCGCCGACGGTCGGCTCCACCCTGCGGGTGGGCGCAGAAAGGCCTGAGGTTGCCCCCTGGGTGTGCCGCTGACGGTAGGCTCCGCACCCGTGGGTGGGCGTGCAGAAGGGTTTGGCGCTTGCCTCTGAGTGTGCCGCTGACGGGCCGGCCCACCCGCGGGTGGGCGGCAGAAGGGTTTTATGCTATTCTGCGTGCCGCCACCGCCGCCCACCCGCGTTTGGGCGCAGAAGGGTTTGCGCTTGCTCTCTGACTGTGCCGCCACGGCCGCCCACCCTGCGGGTGGGTGTGCAGAAGGTCTCGCGGTTGCCTCTGGTGTGCAGCCACGCCGGCCTACCCGCGGGTGGGCATGCAGAAGGGCCTGCGACACCTCTGGGTGTGCCGCTGACGCCAGCCCACCCGCGGGTGGGCGCAGAAGGGCCTGCAGTTTCTTCTGGGCTGACGCACCACCAGCTTTCCCTGCGGGTGGCCGGCAGAACTGTTTGGCGCTTTGCCATTGGTTGTGTCGCTGACGGTCGTGCTCCACCCTGCGGGTGGGCATGCAGAACTGTTTGCGCAGTGCCTCTGGGTGTGCCGCCACGGCCGGCCCACCCGCGCGTACGCAGCAGAAGGGCCTGGCGCTTGCCTCTGGGTTGACGCGAACGACCAGCTTTACCCTGTAGGTGGGCGTGCAGAACTGTTTGTGTGTGCCTCTGGGTGTGCTACTACCTAATCGGCCCACCCCGTGTGGGCGCAGCAGAAGGGCCTGCGGTTGCCTCTGCGTGTCAGTTACCGGCCCACCCGTGGGTGGGCTGCAGAAGGCCCGCCCGCGGTTGCCTCTGGGCGCAGCCACACGGGCCGGGCCTACCCGCGAGTGGGCATATGCAGAAGGGCCCGCGCTACCTCTGGGTGTGCCGCGACGGCCAGCCTCCCACCCGTGGGTAGGGCTGCAGAAGGTCCCCGGCGGTTGCTCGTGGGCGCGCCATCGACGTCCCGCCCACCCGCGGGTGGGCGTGCAGAAGGGCCTGTGGTTGCCCCCTGGGTGTGCCGCTACGGCCGCCCGCACCCATTGGTGGGTGTGCAGAAGGGCCTGGCGCTTGCCTCTGGGTGCAGGCACGGGCCGGCCCACCCGTGGGTGGGAGTGCAGAAGGGCCCGCGACTAGATCTGGGTGTGTCACGACGCCAGCCCACCCGCGGGTGGGCTGCAGAAGGGCCTGCAGTTTCTTCTGGCTTCACGAACGCACCAGCTTACCCGCGGGTGGGCGCAGAACTGTTTGGCGTGGTGCCTCTGCGTGCCGCCACGGCCGCCCAACTCGCGGGCTGGCTGCAGAACTGTTTCATGCGGTGCCTCTGGGTGTTCGCCACGGCCGGCCCACCCTGCGGGTGGGCGTGCAGAAAGGCCTGAGGTTGCCCCCTGGGTGTGCCGCCACGGTAGGCCCACCCGCGTGTGGGCGCAGCAGAAGAGTCCCGCGGTTGCCTCTGGGTATGTCGCCGACGGGCCGGCTCCACCCGCGGGTGGGCGGCAGAAGGGTTTGCGCTTGCCTCTGAGTGTGCCGCCACGCCGGTCCACCCGCGGGTGGGCGCAGAACTGTTTATGCGGTGGTTCTGGCGCGGTGCCGCCGACGGCCGCCCACCCGCGGGTGGGCTGCAGAAGGGTTTATGCTGTCTCTGAGTGTGTCACACGGCCGCCCAATCTGCTGGTGGGTGTGCAGAAGGCCCCGCGTTGCCTCTGGATGCAGCCACGGCCGCCTACCCGTGGGTGGGCATGCAGAAGGGCCTGCGATTACCTCTGGGTGTGCCGCGACGGCCAGCCCACCCTGCGGTACGGCAGAAGGGGCTGCTGTTTCTTCTGGGCTGACGCACCCACCAGCTTTCCCGCGGGTGGGCGGCAGAACTGTTTGCGAGTGCTCTCTGGGTGTGCTTCGCCACGGGCGCTCCACCCCGCGGGTGGGCTGCAGAACTGTTTACGCGGTGGTTCTGCGCGGTGCCGCCACGGCCGGGCGCACCCGCGGTGGGCTTAGTAGGGCCTGCATATTTTCCAAGGTGTGCCGCCACGGCCGCCCACCCCGCTGGTGGGTGTGTAGAAGGCCCCGGCGGTTGCCTCTGAGGTGCAGCCACGTCGGCCTACCCGTGGGTGGGAGTGCAGAAGAGCCCGCGACACCTCTGGGTGTGCCGCCACGGCCAGCCCACTCGCTGGGAGTGGGCGGCAGAAGGGCCTGCAGTTTCTTCTGGGTTGACGAACGACAGCAGCCCACCCGCCAGGGTGGGCGTGCAGAACTGTTTATGCAGTGCCTCTGCGTGCCGCCATGTCGCCCACCCGTGAGGTGGGCGTGCAGAACTGTTTACGCGGTGCCTCTGGGTGTGCTGTTGACGGGCCGCCCACCCGCGGGTGGGCGGCAGAAGGGCCTGCTTTTCCCCTGGGTGTGCCGCCACGGCAGGCCCAGCAGTGTGGGCGCAGCAGAAGGGCCTGCGCTTGCCTCTGGGTGTGCCGCCACATGGCCGCCCACTCGTGGGTGGGCGCGCAGAAGGGCCTGCAGTTTCTTCTGGGTTGACGCGAACGCCCAGATTACCCGTGGGTGGGCGGCAGAACTGTTAGCTGTGCCTCTGGGTGTCACCACGACCGCCCACCCGTGAGTTGGTCGCGGCAGAACTGTTTATGGTGCTCTCTGGGTGTCAAGACGTCGCCCACCCGCGGGTGGGCGCAGAAGGCCCCGCGGTTGCCCTCTGGGTGTGCTTCGCCACGGCCGCCCACTCCGTGGGTGGGCTGCAGAAGGGTTTGGCGCTTGCCTCTGAGTGTGCCGCCACTGCCGCCCCACCCGCGTTTGGGCGGCAGAAGGGTTTAGCGGTGCCTCTGTGTGCTGCCACGCGTAGGCCCACCCCAGTGTGTGGGCGCGGCAGAAGGGCCTGGCGCTTACCTCTGGGTGTGCCGAAGACGGCCAGCCCACCCGTGGTGGGCGCGGCAGAAGGGCCTGCAGTTTCTTCTGGGTTGACGCGAACGGACCATCTTACCCGCGGGTGGGCGGCAGAACTGTTTGCGCAGTGCCTCTGGGCGCAGCCGCCACGGGCCGCCCACCCGCGGGCTGGGCGTGCAGCAGAACTGTTTTATGCAGTGCCACTAGGTGTTCGCCACGGCTCAGCCCACCCGCGGCGCATGCGGCAGAAGGGCCCGCGCTTGTCTCTCTGGGTTGACGAACGCACCAGCTTACCTGTAGGTGGGCGGCAGAACTGTTTGTGTGTGCTCTGCGTGCTACTTTCCACCGCCCACCCGTGTGGGCTTTAGCAGAAGGCCTGGCGGTTGCCTCTGGGTGTGCCGCTATCACCGCCCACCCGCGGGTGGGCGTGCAGAAGGGCCTCGCGGTTGCCTCTGGGTTTGCCGCCACGGCCGCCCACCAGTGGATGGGCGCGGCAGAAGGCCCCGCGCTTGCCTGTGGGTGCGCGCCTACGACGGCCGCCCACCCGCGGGTGGGCGGCAGAAGGGCCTGCGTTTCTCTGCGCGCCTTTAATTACGGCCGCCCACCCGTGGGTGGGCTGCAGAAGGGCCTGTGGTTGCCTCTGGGTGTGTTGCCACGGCCGCCCCTACCGCGGGTGGGTGTGCAGAAGGGCCTGCAGTTTCTTCTGCGGCTGACGCACGCACCAGCTTTCCGCGGGTGGGCGGCAGAACTGTTTGGCGCTTGCCATTGGGTGTGCCGCTTCGCCGCCCACCCGTGGGTGGGCTGCAGAACTGTTTGCGTAGTTCTGGGTGCCGCCACGGCCGCCCACCCGCAGGCGATGCGCAGAAGGGCCTGCGCTTGTCTTCTGGGTTGACGCAACCACCAGCTTACATGTAGGTGGGCTGCAGAACTGTTTGTGTGTGCCTCTGGGTGTGCCATTTGACGACCGCCCACCCGCGGTATGCGGCAGAAGGGCCTGCAGTTGCCTCTGGGTTTGCCGACGTCGGCCGCCCCACCCGTGGGTGGGCGTGCAGAAGGGCTCTGCAGTTTCTTCTGGGTTGACGCGAATCCACCAGCTTACCCGCTGTGGGTGTATGGCAGAACTGTTTGGCGCAGTGCCTCTGGGTGTGCCGCTGACGGGTTGGCCCACCCGTGGGTGGGCGTGCAGAACTGTTTATGCGTGCTCTGCGTGCCGTCATAACCGCCCACCCGTAGGTGGGCTGGAAGAACTGTTTATGCGGTGCCTCTGGGTGCCGTCACGGGTCGCCAGCCGCGGGTGTGGCGGCAGAACTGTTTGGCGCGGTGGCTCTGCGTGCCGCGACGGGCCGGTCCGCCCTGTGGGTGGGCGCATAAGGCCCAGCGGTTGCCTCTGGACTGTGCCGCCACGGGCCGCCAACCGCGGTGTGGGCGGCAGAACTGTTTGCGCGGTGCCTCTGGGTGCCGAAGACGTGCACGCTCAATCCGCGGGTGGGCTGAAGAAGGGCCCGCGGTTGCCTTCTGGGTGTGCCGCCACGCCGCCCACCCGTGTTTGGGCTTGCTGAATGGCCCGCGTTACCTCTGGGTGTGCTCGCCGATCGCCAGCCCACCCCGCGGGTGGGCGCGCAGAAGGGCCTGCAGTTTCTTCTGGGCTGACGAATCCACCAGCTTACCCGCGGGTGGGCTGCCCAGAACTGTTTGCGCGGTGCCTCAATGTGTCGCTGACGTCGCAAGCCCACCCGCGGGTGGGCCTGCAGAAGGGTTTATGCTAGATCTGCGCCACACGGCCGCCCAATCTGCGGGTGGAGGTGCAGAAGGGTTTGCGTTTTGCCCCCCGGTGCCGCCGACGTCGGCCCACCCGCAGGGTGGGCGGCAGAACTGTTTGGCGCTTGCCTCTGGTGTGCAGGCACGGGCCGCCTACCCGTGGGTGGGAGTGCAGAAGAGCCCGCGATTAGATCTGGGTGTGTCACACGCCAGCCCACCCTGCGGGTGGGCGGCAGAAGGGCCTGCAGTTTCTTCTGCTGACGCAACGCACCATCTTACCCGCGGGTGGGCGGCAGAACTGTTTGCGAGTGCTCTCTGGGTGTGCCGAAGCACGCCGCCCACCCTGCGGCTGGGCTGCAGAACTGTTTTATGCGTGCCTCTGGGTGTTCCGACACGGTCGGGCCCACCCCGCGTGCAAGTGGCAGAAGGGCCCGCGCTTGTCTTCTGGGTTGACGCAACGCACCAGCTTACCTGTAGGTGGGCGTGCAGAACTGTTTGTGTGTGCCCTCTGCGTGCCATCATCGACCGCCCACCCGCGGTGTGGCCGCAGAAGGCCCGCGGTTGCCTCTGGGTGTGCCGCTATCACCGGCCCACCCGCGGGTGGGCGCGGCAGAAGGGCCCGCGGTTGCCTCTGGGTTTGTCGCCACGGCCGCCCACCAGTGGATGGGCGTGTAGAAGGCCCTGGCGGGTTGCCTGTGGGTGCTTACCACGGCCGCCCACCCGCGGGTGGGCGGCAGAAGGGCCTGCGTTTTCCTCTGCGCTTCACCACGGCCGCCCACCTGGCCGATGGGCGCGCAGAAGGCCCCGCGGTTGCCCGTGGGTGCGCTTCATTACACGGCCGGCCCACCCGCGGGTGGGCGGGCAGAAGGGCCTGGCGCTTTCCTCGGGTGCGCCGCCACGCCAGCCCACCCGTATGGCTTGCTGAAGGGCCTGGCGGTTACCTCTGGGTGTGCCAAGACGCCAGCCCGCACCCGCGGGTGGGCGCAGAAGGGCCTGCGGTTGCTCTCTGGGCTGCCGCCACGGCCGCCCACCCGCGGAGTGGGCATGCAGAAGGGCCTGCGCTATCTCTGCGTGCCGCTACGCCAGCCCACCCGCAGGGTGGGCGGCAGAAGGCCCTGCAGTCTCTTCTGGGCTGGACGAACGCACCAGCTTTCCCGCGGGTGGGCTGCCCAGAACTGTTTCATGCAGTGCCTCAATGTGTGCCGCCAGGTCGCCCACCCGCGGGTGGGCGGCTGAACTGTTTGCGTAGTGCCTTCTGGGTGCCGCCACGGCCGCCCACCCTGCGGGTGGAGGTGCAGAAGGGCTCGCGTTTGCCCCTTGGGTGTGCCGCCACGGCCGGCCCACCCATTGGTGGGTGTGCAGAAGGGCCCGCGCTGCTTCTGCGTGTAGGCACGGCCGGGCCCACTCCGTAAGTGGGCCTGCAGAAGGGCTCCGCGACTAGATCTGGGTGTGTCAAGCACGGCCAGCCCACCCGCGGTGGGCGGCAGAAGGGCCTGCAGTTTCTTCTGGGTTTACGCAACGCACCAGCTCACCCGCGGGTGGGCGTGCAGAACTGTTTGCGCAGTGCTCTGGGTGTGCCGCCACGGCCGCCCACCCGTATTGGGCGCGGCAGAACTGTTTATGCGGTGCCTCTGGGTGTTCGGGCCACGCCGGCCCACCCGCGGGTGGGCGGCAGAAAGGCCTGAGGTTGCCCCTGGGTGTGCCGCTGACGGTAGGCCCACCCGCGTGTGGGCGTGCAGAAGAGCCCGCGTTGCCTCTGGGTGTGTCGCTGACGGCCGGCCCACCCTGCGGGTGGGCGGCAGAAGGGTTTGCGCTTGCCTCTAGGTGTGCCGCCACGCCGGTCCACCCGCTGGTGGGCTGCAGAACTGTTTGCGCAGTGGTTCTGCGCGTGCCGCTGATGCGTCGGCCCACCCGTGGGTGGGCGGCAGAAGGGTTTGCGCTTGCTCTCTGAGTGTGCCGCCACGGTCGCCCAATCCCGTTGTGGGTGCGGTATGTCCCGCGTTGCCTCTGGATGTGCAGCCACGGCCGCCCACCCTGCGGGTGGGCGGCAGAAGGGCCTGCGACACTTCTGGGTGTGTCAAGCATGCGCCAGCCCACCCGCAGGGTGGGCGGCAGAAGGGCCTGCTGTTTCTTCTGGCTGACGAATCCACCAGCTTTCCCGCGGGTGGGCGGCAGAACTGTTTGCGTGTGCCTCTGGGTGTGCCGCGACGGCGCTCACCCGCGGGTGGGCTGCAGAACTGTTTATGCGCAGGGTTTCATGTAGCCGCCACGGCCGGGCGCGACCCGCGGTGGGCGGCAGTAGGGCCTGCATTTTCCCCTGGTGTGCCGCCATCGGCCGCCCACCCGCTGGTGGGTGTGCAGAAGGCCCGCGGTTGCCTCTGAGGTGCAGCCACGGCCGGCCTACCCGTGGGTGGGAGTGCAGAAGGGCCCGCGACACCTCTGGTGTGCCACACGCCAGCCCACTCCGTGGGTGGGCTGCGGCAGAAGGGCCTGCAGTTTCTTCTGGGTTGACGCGAACGAGCAGCCCACCCGTAGGGTGGGCCGCAGAACTGGTTTGGCGGTGCCTCTGGGTGTGTCACGACGGCCGGCCCACCCGCAGGGTGGGCGGCAGAACTGTTTGCGCGGTGCCTCTGCGTGCTGTTGACGTCGGCCCACCCGTGGTGGGCGGCAGAAGGGCCTGCTTTTCCCCCTGGGTGTGCCGCCACGGTAGGCCCAGCAGTGTGTGGGCGCAGCAGAAGGGCCTGCGCTTGCCTCTGGGTAAAGCCGCCATGGCCGCCCCACTGCGGGTGGGCGCAGAAGGGCCTGCAGTTTCTTCTGGGTTGACGCGAACGAGCAGCCCACCCGTGAGGGTGGCCGGCAGAACTGTTAGCGCAGTGCTCTGGGTGTGCCGCCACGACCGCCCACCCGCGGAGTTGGAGCGGCAGAACTGTTTGCGCGGTGCCTCTGGGTGTGCCGCTGACGTCGCTCCACCCGCGGGTGGGCGCAGAAGGGCCCTGCGGTTGCCTCTGGGTAAGCCGCTGACGGGCCGCCCATCCGCGGGTGGGCGGCAGAAGGGTTTGCGCTTTGCCTCTGAGTGTGCCGCCACTGCCGGCCCACCCCGCGTTTTGGCCGCAGAAGGGTTTGCGCGGTGCCTCTGGGTGTGTTGCCGACGGCCGCCCACCCGTGGGTGGGCGTGCAGAAGGGCCTGATTTTCCCCCTGGGTGTGCCGCCACGGTAGGCCCACCAGTGTGGGCGCAGAAGGGCCCGCGCTTTGCCTCTGGGTGTCGAAGACGGCCAGCCCAATCCGGTGGGTGGGCGCAGAAGGGCCTGCAGTTTCTTCTGGCTGACGAACGACCAGCTTTCCCGCGGGTGGGCGCGGCAGAACTGTTTATGCTTGCCATTGGGTGTGCCGCTGACGGGCCGGCCCACCCGCGGGTGGGCGGCAGAACTGTTTATGCGGTGCCTCTGGGTAGCCGCGACGGCCCGCCCCACCCGCGGCGCATGCAGAAGGGTTTGGCGTTGTTTCTGGGTTGACGCAACCACCAGCTTACCCGTGGGTGGGCCGGCAGAACTGTTTATGCGGTGCCTCTGGGTGTGCCGCGACGGGTTGCCCACCCGCGGGTGGGCGGCAGAACTGTTTATGCGGTGCCTCTGGGTGTGCCGCCACGGGTTGGCCCACCCGTGGGTGGGCGGCAGAACTGTTTCATGCAGTGTTTTCTGCGTGCCGCCACAACCGCCAGCTTACCCGTAGGTGGGCGGAAGAACTGGTTTTCGCGCAGTGCTCTGCGTGTCACACGGTCGCCCCAGCCGCGGTGGGCGGGCAGAACTGTTTGGCGCGGTGGCTCTGGGTGTGCCGCGACGGCCGTGTCCCCCTGTGGGTGGGCGTATAAGGCCCAGCGGTTGCCTCTGGACTGTGCCGCCACGGCCGCCAACCGCGGTGTGGGCGCAGAACTGTTTATGCGGTGCCTCTGGGTGTGCCGCTGACGGCCGGCCCACCCGTGGGTGGGCGTGAAGAAGGGCCTGCGGTTGCTCTCTGGGTGTGCCGCCACGGCCGCCCACCCGCGGTTTGGGCTTGCTGAAGGGCCTGGCGGTTACTCTCTGGTGTGCCACCACGCCAGCTCACCCTGCGGGTGGGCTGCGCAGAAGGGCCTGCAGTTTCTTCTGCTGACGAACGACCAGCTTACCCGTGGGTGGGCCGCCCAGAACTGTTTGCGCGGTGCCTCAATGTGCCGCCGACGTCGCCCACCCGCGGGTGGGCGCGGCAGAACTGTTTGCGTAGTGCCTTCTGCGTGCCGCCACGGGCCGCCCACCCGTGGGTGGAGGTGCAGAAGGGCTCTGCGCTTTGCCCCCGGTGTGCCGCCACGGCCGCCCACCCATTGGTGGGTGCAGAAGGGCCTGCTGTTTCTTCTGGGCTGACGCGAACGACCAGCTTTCCCGCGGGTGGGCGCAGAACTGTTTGCGCAGTGCCTCTGGGTGCAGGCACGGGCCGGCCTACCCGTAAGGGCATGCAGAAGGGCCTGGCGACTACTCTGGTGTGCCAAGACGCCAGCCCACACCCGCGGGTGGGCGGCAGAAGGGCCTGCTGTTTCTTCTGGGTTGACGCAATCCACCAGCTTTCCCGTGGGTGGGCGCGGCAGAACTGTTTATGCAGGCCTCTGGGTGTGTCGCCACGGTCAGCCTGTGCCGCGGGTGGGCTAGGCAGAACTGTTTCGCGCGGTGGCTCTGGGTGTACCGATGACGGGCCGCCCACCTGTGGGTGGGCGTGCATAAGGCCCAGCGTTGCTCTGACTGTGCCGCTACGTCGGCCAACCGCGTGTGGGCATGCAGAACTGTTTGCGCAGTGCCTCTGCGTGCCGCTGACGTCGGCCCACCCCGTGGGTGGGCGTGAAGAAGGGCCTGGCGTTGCCTCTGGGTGTGCCGCCGATGGGTCGGCCCACCCGTGGGTGGGCGTATGAACTGTTTGCGTAGTGCTCTCTGGGTGCCGCCACGGGCCGCCCACCCGCGGGTGGAGGTGCAGAAGGGCCCGCGCTTGCCTCTGCGTGCAGGCATCGGGCGCCCACCCGTGGGTGGGAGTGCAGAAGGGCCTGGCGACAGATATGGGTGTCGTCAAGACGCCAGCCCACCCATGGGTGGGCGCAGAAGGGCCTGCAGTTTCTTCTGGCTGGACGCAACGACCAGCTTACCCGCGGGTGGGCTGCAGAACTGTTTGTGCGCAGTTTCTGGGTGTGCCGCCATCGGCCGCCCACCCGCGGCTGGGCGCAGAACTGTTTGCGCAGTGCTCTGGTGTTCCGCCACGGCCGGCCCACACGTGGGTGGGCGGCAGAAAGGCCTGAGGTTGCCCTGGGTGTGCCAGTCACACGGTAGGCCCACCGCGGTGTGGGCATGCAGAAGAGGCCTGGGCGGTTGCCTCTGGGTGTCGCTGACGGGCCGCTCCACCCGCGGGTGGGCGTGCAGAAGGGTTTGGCGCTTTGCCTCTGAGTGTGCCGCCACGGCCGGGTCCACCCGTGGGTAAGCGGCAGAACTGTTTATGCGGTGGCTCTGCGGTGTCGCTGACGGGCCGGCTCCACCCGTGGGTGGGCGGAAGAAGGGTTTGCTGCTGTTCTCTGAGTGTGCCGCCACGGGCCGGCCCACCCGCTGGTGGGTGTGCAGAAGGCCCCGGCGGTTGCCTCTGGATGTGCAGCCACGGCCGGCCTACCCGCGGGTGGGCATGCAGAAGGGCCCGCGACACTTCTGGGTGTGCCACACGCCAGCCCATCCGTGGGTGGGCGTGCAGAAGGGCCTGCAGTTTCTTCCAGGGTTGACGACCCAGCAGCCCACCCGTGAGGTGGGCGCAGAACTGTTTGGCGCGGTGCCTCTGGGTGCCGCCAAGGCCGACCCAATCCCGTAGGTGGGCTGCAGAACTGTTTGCGCAGCCTCTGGGTGTGCTGCCACGCCGCCCACCCGTGGGTGGGCGGAGAAGGGCCTGCTTTTCCATCTGGGTGTGCCGCCACGGGTAGGCCCACCAGTGTGTGGGCGCAGAAGGGCCTGCGCTGCCTCTCGGGTGTGCCGCCATGTCCGGCCCACTGCGGGTGGGCGGCAGAAGGGCCTGCAGTTTCTTCTGGGTTGACGCTAACGCCCAGATTACCCGCGGGTGGGCGGCAGAACCGTTAGCTGCAGCTCTGGGTGTGCCGCCACGACCGCCCACCCGCGGAGTTGGCTGCAGAACTGTTTGCGCGGTGCTCTGGGTGTGCCGCTGACGTACGGCTCCACCCGCGGTGGGCGCAGAAGGGTTTGCGTTGCCTCTGAGTGTGCCGCCACTGCCGCCCACCCGTGCTTGGGCGCGGCAGAAGGGTTTGCGTTTGTTCTCTGAGTGTGTCACACGGCCGCCCAATCTGCTGGTGGGTGTGTAGAAGGCCCTGGCGTTGCCTCTGGTGCGCAGCCACGCCGGCCTACCCGCGGGTGGGCATGCAGAAGGGCCTGCGATTACCTCTGGTGTGTCGCCACGGCCGCTCCACCCGAGTTGGCGGCAGAACTGTTTGCGGTGCCTCTGGGTGTGCCGCTGACGGCCGCCCACCCGTGGGTGGGCGTGCAGAAGGGTTTGCATTTGCCTCTGGTGTGCCGCCACTGCCGCCCACCCGCAAGGGCGGGCGCAGTAGAAGGGCCGGCGCTTGCTCCTCTGCTGATCGCAGAACGCACCAGCCACCTGTAGGTGGGCGTGCAGAACTGTTTGTGTGTGCCTCTGCGTGCCACACGCACCGCCCACCCGCAGTGTGGGCGGCAGAAGGGCTCATGGTTGCCTCTGGGTGTGCCGCCACCGCCGCCCACCCGTGCGCGTACGCAGAAGGGCCTGCGCTTGCTCTCTGGGTTGACGCGAACGACCAGCTTTACCTGTAGGTGGGCTGCAGAGAACTGTTTGTGTGTGCCTCTGGGTGTGCTACACACGCACCGCCCACCCGCGGTGTGGGCGCAGAAGGGCCTGCAGTTTCTGGGTTGACGCAACGACCAGCTTACCCGTGGGTGGGCGTGCAGAACTGTTTTGGCGCAGCTCTGCGTGCCGCCGACGGGTTGGCCCACCCGTGGTGGGCGGCAGAACTGTTTATGCGGTGCTCTGCGTGCCGCTGATGAAACCGCCCACCCTCGAGGTGGGCGGAAGAACCGTCGCGTAGGCTCTGGGTGCTCGCCACGGTCAGCCCAGTCGCGGGTGGGCTGCAGAACTGTTTGCGGTGGTTCTGGTGTGCCGCGACGGCCGGTCCGCCTGTGGGTGGAGCGCATAAGGCCCAGCGTTGACTCTGCACTGTGCTCGCCACGGCCGGCCAACCGCGGTGTGGGCGTGCAGAACTGTTTGCGGTGCTCTGGGTGTCGCCAAGACGTCGGCCCAACTGCGGGTGGGCTGGAAGAAGGGCCCTGCGAAGTTGTTTCTGGGTGTACCGGCCACCGCCGCCCACCCGTAAGCCATGCTGAAGGCCCGCGGTTACCTCTGGGTGCGTTGTCACGACGGCCAGCCCACCCGTGGGTGGGCTGCAGAAGGGCCTGCAGTCGGGTTGACGCAATCGACCAGCTTACCCGCGGTAGCGCCCAGAACTGTTTTATGCAGGCCTCAATGTGTGCCATGACGGGCCGGCCCACCCGTGGTGGGCGGCAGAACTGTTTGCGCAGGCTCTGGGTGCCGCCACGGTCGCCCACCCGTGGGTGGAGGTGCAGAAGGGCCTGCGCTCCCGGTGTCGCTGACGGCCGCCCACCCATTGGTGGGTGTGCAGAAGGGCCCGCGCTTGCCTCTGGGTGTGCAGGCACGGCCGGCCTACCCGCGGGTGGGCATGCAGAAGGGCTCCGCGACACTCTCTGGGTGTGCCGCACGGCCAGCCCACCCGTAGTGGGCGGCAGAAGGGCCTGCTGTTTCTTCTGGGCTGACGAAATCCACCAGCTTTCCCCGTGGGTGGGCAGAACTGTTTGGCGCGGTGCCTCTGGGTGTGCTACACGGTCGCCCAGCCGCGGGTGGGCTGCAGAACTGCTTTCTGCGGTGGCTCTGGGTGTGCCGCTGATGGCCGCCCACCTGTGGGTGGGCGTGCATAAGGCCCAGCCGTTGCTCTGACTGTGTCGCCGCTGCGGCCGCCAACCGCGGGTGGGCGCAGAACTGCTTTGCGTAGTGCCTCTGCGTGCCGCCGACGCCGGCTCCACCCGTGGGTGGGCTGGAAGAAGGCCTGGCGTGCTCTGGGTGTGTCACACGGCCGGCCCACCCGCGGTTGGGCTTGCTGAAGGGCCCGCGGTTACCTCTGCGTGTCGCCACGGGCCAGCCCACCCGCGGGTGGGCGCATAAGGGCCTGCAGTTTCTTCTGGGCTGACGAACGCACCAGCTTACCCGCGTGGGTGGGCCCAGAACTGTTTGCGCAGGCCTCAATGTGTGCCGCCACGGGCCGCCCACCCGCGGGTATGCGTTGAACTGTTTGCGCGGTTGCTCTGGGTGTGCCGCCATCGCCGCCCACCCGTGGGTGGAGGTGCAGAAGGGCCTGCGCTTTGCCTCTGGGTGCAGTGCACGACCGCCCACCCGTGGGTGGAGTGCAGAAGGGCCTGCGATTAGATATGGTGTGTCGCCGACGGCCAGCCCACCCATGGGTGGGCGGCAGAAGGGCCTGCAGTTTCTTCTGGGTTGACGCGAACGACCAGCTACCCGTGGGTGGGCGCAGAACTGTTTGCGGTGCCTCTGCGTGTCACACGCCGCCCACCCGCGTATTGGCCGCAGAACTTGTTTGGCGGTGCCTCTGGGTGTTCCGCCACGGGCCGCCCACTACGCAGGGTGGGCGGCAGAAAGGCCTGAGGTTGCCCTGGGTGTGCACGCCGATCGCAGGCCCACCCTGCGTGGGCGCAGAAGATTCGGGCGGTTGCCTCTGGGTGTGTCGCTGACGTCGCCCACCCGTGGGTGGGCATGCAGAAGGGTTTGCGCTGTCTCTGAGTGTGCCGCCACACGCCGGTCCACCCCGTAATGTGGGCGCAGAACTGTTTGCGCGGCTTCCGCGCGCGGTGCCGCTGACGGCCGCTCCACCCGTGGGTGTACGCAGAAGGGTTTGCGCTTACTTTGGAGTGTGTCGCCATCGGCCGCCCCAACTAAGCAGGTGTAGTAGAAGGTCCCGGCGGTTGCCTCTGATGTGCAGCCACGGCCGCCTACCCGTGGGTGGGCATGCAGAAGGGCCTGGGCGACACTTCTGGTGTGCCGCTACGCCAGCCCATCCGTGGGTGGGCGCAGAAGGGCCTGCAGTTTCTTCAGGGTTGACGAACGAGCAGCCCACCCGTGAGGTGGGCGGCAGAACTGTTTGCGCGGTGCCTCTGGGTGTGCCGCCATACGGCCCACCCGAGGGTGGGCGGCAGAACTGTTTGCGCAGTGCCTCTGGGTGCTGCTACGCACAGCCCACCCGTGGGTGGGCGTGGAGAAGGGCCTGCTTTTTCCATCTGCGTGCCGCCACGCGTAGGCCCACCCAGTGTGTGGGCGGCAGAAGGGCCTGGCGCTTGCCTCTGGTGCGTCGCCATGTCCGCCCACTGCAGTGGGCGCAGAAGGGCCTGCAGTTTCTTCTGGGTTGACCTAACGCGCCCAGATTACCCGCGGGTGGGCGCAGCAGAACTGTTAGCGTAGCTCTGCGTGCTCGCCACGCACCGCCCACCCGTGAGTTGGACATGCGGCAGAACTGTTTGCGCGGTGCCTCTGCGTGCCGCCACGGGCCGCCCACCCGCGGGTGGGCTGCGGCAGAAGGGTTTATGCTGTGCCTCTGGGTGTGCCGCCACGGCCGGCCCACCCTGCGGTGGGCGGCAGAAGGGTTTATGCTGCCTCTGAGTGTGCTGTTACCGCCGCCCCACCCGCGCTTGGGCGCAGAAGGGGCTTGCGCTTGTTTCTGAGTGTGCCACACGGCCGCCCACCCGCTGGTGGGTGTGTAGAAGGTCTCCGCGGTTGCCTCTGCGTGCAGCCACGCTCGCCCACCCGTGGGTGGGCATGCAGAAGGGCTCGCGACACTTCTGGTAAAAGCCGCCATCGCCGCCCAATCTGCGAGTTGGCGCGGCAGAACTGTTTATGCGGTGCCTCTGCGTGCCGCCGACGGCCGCTCACCCGCGGGTGGGCGAAGCAGAAGGGCCTGCGTTGCCTCTGGGTGTGTCGCCGACGTCGCGCTCCACCCGCGGGTGGGCGGCAGAAGCTGCGCTTGTCTCTGGTGTGCCGCCACTGCCGCCGCCCACCCGCGCATGCGCAGAAGGCCCGCTTTGCCTCTGGGTTGACGCGAATCCACCAGCTTACCTGTAGGTGGGCTGCAGAACTGTTTGTGTGTGCTCTCTGCGTGCTATCATCGACCGCCCCACCCGTGTATGCGGCAGAAGGGCCTGTGGCGTTGCCTCTGGCGCGTCGCTATCGCACCGCCCACCCGCGGCGTACGCAGAAGGGCCTGCTGCTTGTCTTCTGGGTTGACGCGAACGCACCAGCTTACCTGTAGGTGGGCGGCAGAATCTGTTTGTGGGGTAGCTCTGCGTGTGCCATCACGCCACCGCCCAATCTGCAGGGTGAGCGCAGAAGGGCCTGCAGTTTCTTCTGCTGACGAACGCACCAGCTTACCCGCGGGTGGGCGTGGCAGAACTGTTTCTGCGCGGTGCCTCGGGTGTGCCGCCGACGGGTTGGCTCCACCCGCGGTGGGCGTGCAGAACTGTTTATGCAGGTGCCTCTGCGTGCCGCTGATGGCCGCCCACACCTGAGGTGGGCTGAAGAACTGTTTATGCGGTGCCTCTGGTTGTGCCGCTACCGTCGCCCAGCCGCGGGTGGGCTGCAGAACTGTTTGCGCGGTGGCTCTGGGTGTCAGCGACGCCGCCCGCCTGTGGTATGCGTAGTAAGGCCCAGCGCTGCCTCTGACTGTGCCGCCACGGGCCGGGCCAACCGCGGTGTGGGCGGCAGAACTGTTTCCCAGAAAAGTTTCTGGGTGTGCCGCCACGCCGGCCCAATCTGTGGGAGGTGCAGAAGGCCTGCAGTTTCTTCTGGGTTGACGCAATCCACCATCTTACCCGTGGGTGGGCGCAGAACTGTTTGCGCAGCCTCTGGGTGTGCCGCCACGCCGCCCACCCATGGCTGGGCGCAGAACTGTTTCGCGTAGTGCCTCTGGGTGTGCCGCTACGGCCGGCTCCACTCGTGGGTGGGCGCAGAAGGGCCTGCAGTTTCTTTCTGGGTTGACGCAAAGCCCGCATTGCGATGTGGGCTGCAGAACTGTTTCATGCTAGCTCTGGGTGCCACATGGCCGGCCCACTGCGTGGGCGCAGAAGGCCTGCAGTTTCTTCTGGGTTGACGAACGCCCAGATTACCCGCTGGGTGGGCGGCAGAACTGTTATGCAGCTTCTGGGTGTGTCGCTACCTAATCGCCCACCCGTGAGTTGGCGTAGAACTGTTTATGCTTGCCATTGGGTGTGCTTCACGACGGCCGGCCCACCCCGTGGGTGGGCTGCAGAAGGGCCTGCGGTTGCCTCTGGGTGTGCCACAGACGGCCGGGCTCGCACCCGTGGGTGGGCGCAGAAGGGTTTGCGTTTGTCTCTGAGTGTGCCGCCATGGCCGCCCACTCGCGGGTGGGCGTGCAGAAGGGCCTGCAGTTTCTTCTGGCTGACGCAACGCCCAGATTACCCGTGGGTGGGGTGTGCAGAACTCTTGCATGCAGCTCTGCGTGCCGCCAATGACCGCCCACCCGCGTGAGTTACGCGGCAGAACTGTTTGCGTGCCTCTGGGTGCAAGCCACGACGGGCCGACACCACCCGTGGGTGGGCTGGCAGAAGGGTTTGGCGCTGTTCTGCGTGCCGCCCCCGTCGGCCCCACCCGCGTTTGGGCGCAGAAGGGTTTGCGCTATTGCTCTGACTGTGCCGAAGACGGGTCGCCCAATCCGCTGGTGGGTGTGCAGAAGGTCCGCGGTTGCCTCTGGTGTGCAGCCACGGCCGCCCTACCCGCGGGTAGGGCATGCAGAAGGGCCCTGCGACACTTCTCTGGGTGTGCCGCCGACCGCCAGCCCACCCGTGGTGGGCGGCAGAAGGGCCTGCAGTTTCTTCTGGGTTGACGAACCACCAGCTTTCCGCGCGTGGTGGGCGCGGCAGAACTGTTTATGCTTTTGCCATTGGGTGTGCCGCCACGGCCGGCCCAACTGGGTGGAGCCGGCAGAACCGTTTATGCGGTGCTCTGGTGGGTCAAGACGCCGCCCCACCCGCAGCGTAATACGCAGAAGGGCCTGCGCTGTCTCTGCTGACGCAACGACCAGCTTTACCTGTAGGTGGGCTGCAGAACTGTTTGTGTGCCTCTGAGTGTGCCATCACGACCGGCCCACCCTGGCAGGTGGCCGCGGCAGAAGGGCCTGGCGATTGTTCCTGGGTATGCGTCAAGCTACGGCCGCCCAACCCGTGTTTGCCGCAGAAGGCCTGCGCGGTTGTTCTGGGTTTGCCGCTGACGGGCCGGCCCACCTGCGGGTGGGCGGGCAGAAGGGCCTGCAGTTTCTTCTGGGTCTGGATGCAACCCACCAGCTTACCCGCGGGTGCGGTAGAACTGTTTCATGGCGTGTTCTGGGTGCCGCCGATACTCCACCCGCGGGTGGGCGGCTGAACTGCTTCGCGCAGGGCTCTGCGTGCCAGCTGACGGCCGCCCCGCCTGTGGGTGGATAGCGCATAAGGCCCAGCGGGTTGCCTCTGACTGTGCCGCCACGGCCGCCAACCGCGGTGTGGGCCGGCAGAACTGTTTGCGGTGCCTCTGGGTGCCGCCAGACGGCCGGCCCAACTGCGGGTGGGCGTGAAGAAGGCCTGCGTTGTCTTCTGGGTGTGCCGCCACGCCGCCCACCCGTGTTAGGGCTGACGAGGGCCCCGCGGTTACCTCTGGGTGTCTGCTGATGGCCAGCCCAATCTGCGGTGGGCGCAGAAGGGCCTGCAGTTTCTTTTCTGGCTGGACGAACGACCAGCTTACCCGCGGGTGCGGCCCAGAACTGTTTTACGCGCGCCTCAATGTGTGCCGCCGACGGGCCGCTCCAAATCTGCGGGTGGGCGCATGAACTGTTTTATGCGGTGCCTCTGGGTGTTCCGCCGACGCCGCCCACCCGCAGGTGGAGGTGCAGAAGGGCCCGCGCTTTGCCCCTGGGTGTGCCGCTACGGCCGCCCACCCATTGGTGGGTGTGCAGAAGGCTCGCGCTGTCTCTGGGTGCAGGCACGGCCGCCTACCCGGTGGGTGGAGTGCAGAAGGGCCTCGCGACAGATCTGGGTGTCAAGACGGCCAGCCCACCGCGGGTGGGCGGCAGAAGGGCCTGCAGTTTCTTCTGGGCTGACGAACGCATCAGCCGCTACCCGCGGGTGGCTGCAGAACTGTTTATGCGGTGCCTCTGGGTGTCGCCACGGCCGCCCAATCTGCAGGTGGGCGGCAGAAGGGCCTGCAGTTTTCTGGGTTGACGAACGCACCATCTTACCCGCGGGTGGGCTGCAGAACTGTTTGCGCGGTGCCTCTGGGTGTGCTCGACACGGCCGCCCACCCGCGGGTGGGCTGCAGAACTGTTTGCGCAGTGCCTCTGGGTGTTCACATCACCGCTCCACCCGTGGGTGGGCGGCAGAAAGGCCTCGAGAGTTGCCCCCTGGGTAAAGCCGCCATGTCGCCCAATCCGCGAGGTGGGCTGCAGAACTGTTTGTGCGGTGCCTCTGGTTGTGCTGCTGACGGGCCGGCCCACCCGCGGGTGGGCGCAGAAGGGTTTGGCGCTTTGCCTCTGAGTGTGCCGCCACGGCCGGGTCCAATCTGCAGGGTGATGCGGCAGAACTGTTTGGCGTAGGGTTTCTGCGCGCAGGCCGCCGACGTCGGCCCACCCGCGGGAGGGCTGCAGAAGGGTTTGGCGTTGTTTCTGAGTGTGCCGCCACGTCGCCCAATCTGCTGGTGGGTGTGTAGAAGGCCCCGCGGTTGCCTCTGGATGTGCAGCCACGGCCGGCCTACCCGCGGGTGGGCATGCAGAAGGGCCCGCGACACTTCTGGGTGTGCTCGCTACGCCAGCCCACCCGCGGGTGGGCGGCAGAAGGGCCTGCTGTTTCTTCTGGGCTGGACGCAATCCACCAGCTTTCCCCGCGGGTGGGCGGCAGAACTGTTTGCGCGGTGCCTCTGGGTGCTTCACACGGGTCGCCCAGCCGTGGGTGGGCGGCAGAACTGTTTGCGTAGGTGTTTCTGGGTGTGCCGCCACGGGCCGCCCACCCGTGGGTGGAGGTGCAGAAGGGCTCGCGTTGCCCCCTGCGTGTCACACGGCCGGCCCACCCATTGGTGGGTGTGCAGAAGGGCCCGCGCTGTCTCTGGGTGTGCTCTCCACGTCGCCCACCCGCGGGCTGGGCGCGGCAGAACTGTTTGGCGCGGTGCCTCTGGGTGTTCGGCCACGGCCGCCCACCCGTGGGTGGGCTGCAGAAAGGCCTGAGGTTGCCCCTGGGTGTGTCACACGTAGGCTCCACCCGCGGGTGGGCGCGGCAGAAGGGTTTGGCGCTTGCCTCTGAGTGTGCCGCCACGGGCCGGGTCCACCCGCGGGTGGGCGTGCAGAACTGTTTGGCGCAGGGTTTCCGCGCGGTGTCGCCACGGCCGCCCACCCGCGGGTGGTCGTGCAGAAGGGTTTGCGCTTGCCTCTGACTGTGCCGCCATCGCGTCGGCCCACCCGTTGGTGGGTGTGTAGAAGGCTCCCGCGTTGCCTCTGGATGTGCAGCCACGGCCGGGCTCTACCCGGTGGGTGGGCATGCAGAAGGGCCGGGCGATACCTCTGGGTGTGCTCGCCACGCCAGCCCACTCGTGGGTGGGCGGCAGAAGGGCCTGCAGTTTCTTCTGGGTTGACGAACGACAGCAGCCCACCCGTAGGTGGGCTGCAGAACTGTTTTATGGTGCCTCTGGGTGTGCCGCCAGTCGCCCACCCTGTAGGGTGGGCGCGGCAGAACTGTTTGCGCGGTGCCTCTGGGTGCTGCCGACGTCACGCCCACCCGCAGGTGGGCGCGGCAGAAGGGTTTGGCGCTTGTCTTCTGAGTGTGTCGCCACGCCGTGTCCACCCTGCGGGTGGGCTGCAGAACTGTTTGGCGCGGTGGTTCTGCGCGGTGTGCCGCCACGTCGCCCACCCGTGGGTGGGCTGCAGAAGGGTTTGCGTTTGCTCTCTGAGTGTGCCGCTGACGTCGCCCACCCGCTGGTGGGTGTGCAGAAGGCTCCTGGCGGGTTGCCTCTGGATGTGCAGCCACGGCCGGCCTTACCCTGCGGGTGGGCATGCAGAAGGGCCTTTCGCGACACTTCTGGGTGTGTCACGGCCAGCCCACCCCGTGAGTGGCGCGTGCAGAAGGGCCTGCTGTTTCTTCTGGGTTGACGCAACGACCAGCTTTCCCGCGGGTGGGCTGCGGCAGAACTGTTTGCGCGGTGCCTCTGGGTGTGCCGCTAACGGTCGCCCAGCCGCGGGTACGCGGCAGAACTGTTTTGGCGCGTGGCTCTGGGTGTGTCATGACGCGTCGGCTCCACCCTGTGGGTGGGCGTGCAGAAGGCCCAGCGTTGCCTCTGACTGTGCAGCCACGCCGCCCAACCGCGGTGGGCGCAGCAGAACCGTTTGCGGTGCCTCTGCGTGTCCGCCGACGGTCACCCACCCGCGGGTGGGCGTGAAGAAGGGCTCCGCGTTGCCCTGCGTGTCGCCACGCCGCCCACCCGCGGTTTGGGCTTGCTGAAGGGCCTCGCGTTACCTCTGGGTGTGTCACACGCCAGCCCACCTCGCGGGTGGGCGTGCAGAAGGGCCTGCACTTTCTTCTGCTGACGCGAACGACCATCTTACCCGTGGGTGGGCGCAGCAGAACTGTTTGCGCAGGCCTCAATGTGTGTCGCCACGGCCGGCTCCGCACCCGCGGGTGGGCGCAGTTGAACTGTTTGCGTGCTCTCTGGGTGTGCCGCCACGGGCCGCCCACCCGCGGGTGGAGGTGCAGAAGGGCTCTCGCGTTTGCTCCCTGGGTGTGCCGCCACGGCCGGCCCACCCATTGGTGGGTGTGCAGAAGGGCCCGCGCTTGGCTCTGCGTGCAGGCACGGCCGGCCTACCCGCGGGTGGGAGTGCAGAAGGGCCCGCGACAGATCTGGGTGTGCCGCTGACGGCCAGCCCACCCCGGTGGGTGGGTCGGCAGAAGGGCCTGCAGTTTCTTCTGGGCTGACGCAAATCGCATCAGCTACTCCGCGGGTGGGCGCGGCAGAACTGTTTATGCAGTGCTCTTCTGGGTGTGCCGCCACGGCCGGCCCACCCGCGGGCTGGGCCGGCAGAACTGTTTGGCGCGGTGCCTCTGCGTGCCGCCACGGTCGCCCACCCGCGGGTGGGCGGCAGAAAGGCCTGAGGTTGCTCCCCGGGTGTGCCGCCACGGTAGGCCCACCCGCGGTGTGGGCGCAGAAGAGCTTCCGCGGTTGCCTCTGGTGTGTCGCCACGCCGCCAACCCGCGGGTGGGCTGCAGAAGGGTTTGCGCTTGCCTCTGAGTGCGGCCGCCATCGCGGCCGGGTCCACCCGTGGGTGTATGCAGAACTGTTTATGCGGTGGTTTCTGCGCTGTCACGACGGCCAGCCCACCCGCGGGTAGTGCGCAGAAGCGGGTTTGGCGCTTGTTTCCTGAGTGTGCCGCCACGGCCGGCCCACCCGTTGGTGGGTGTGCAGAAGGCCCTGCTGTTGCCTCTGGATGTGCAGCCACGGCCGCCTACCCTCGCGGAGTGGGCATGCAGAAGGGCCTGCGATTAGATCTGGTGTGCCGCCACGGCCAGCCCACTCGTGGGTGGGCTGCAGAAGAGCCTGCTGTTTCTTCTGGGTTGACGAACGCAGCAGCCCACCCCGTAGGTGGGCTGCAGAACTGTTTGCGAAAGCCTCTGGGGTGTGCCGCCAAGCGTCGGGCCCACCCGCAGAGGGGTGGGCTGCAGAACTGTTTGGCGCAGTGCCTCTGGGTGCTGTTATCGGCCCGCCCACCCGTGGGTGGGCGGCAGAAGGGCCTGCTTTTCCCCTGGGTGTGCCGCCACGGTAGGCCCAGCAGTGTGGGCGTGCAGAAGGGCCTGCGCTTGCCTCTGGGTGTGCCGCCATGGCCGGCCCACTCGTGGGTGGGCGGCAGAAGGGCCTGCAGTTTCTTCTGGGTTGACGCAACGCCCAGATTACCCGCGGGTGGGCGCAGAACTGTTACGTGCCTCTGGGTGCCGCCACGCATCGCCCACCCGTGAGTTGGGCGCAGAACTGTTTATGGTGCCTCTGGGTGTGCCGCTGACGCCGCAGCTCCACCCGTGGGTGGGCGTGCAGAAGCGGGTTTGCGCTTTGCCTCTGACTGTGCCAAGCACGCCGGCCCAACCGCGTGGGTGTGCAGCAGACTGGCGTGCTGCCTTCTGGGTGCAGCCACGCCCGGCCCTAACCCGCGGGTGGGCATGCAGAAAGGTCTGGCGATTACCTCTGGGTGTGCCGCCACGCCAGCCCACCCTCGCAGGGTGGGCTGGCAGAAGGCCTGCGGTTTTCTCCTGCTGACGCTAACGACCAGCTTTCCTGCGGGTGGGAGCGGCAGAACTGTTTGGCGCTTGCCATTGGGTGTGTCGCCACGTGGCCGCCCACCCGCGGGTGGGCGGCAGAACTGTTTATGCGGTGCCTCTGGGTGTCAAGAACGGCCGCCCACCCGCGGCGCGGCTGCGCAGAAGGGCTCCGCGCTATCTTCTGGGTTGACGCAACCCACCAGCTTACCTGTAGGTGGGCTGCAGAACTGTTTTGTGTGTGCCTCTGCGTGCCACTGACGCAACGCCCACCCCAAGTGTGGGCTGCAGAAGGGGCTCCTGCGTGTTGCCTCTGGTGTGCTCGCCATCGCCGGCCCACCCGCGGGTGGGGCTGCAGAAGGCTCTGCGGTTGCCTCTGGGTCCCTCGCCACAGCCGCCCGCGCCAGTGGATCGCGCAGAAGGCCCTGCGCTTGGCTCTGGGGTGTGCATCGACGGCCCAGCTACCCGCGGGTGGGGCGGCAGAAGGGCCTGCGCGCTAATTCGTGCGCGCCATCACGGCCCGCCCACCCGCGGGTGGGCGCAGCAGAAGGGCCTGTGGTTGCCTCTGGGTGTGTTACACGGCCGGCCCTACCGTGGGTGGGCGTGCAGAAGGGCCTGCTTTTCCCTCTGCGTGCTTCCACACGGGCCCACCAGTGTGGGCGCAGAAGCGGTTTGCGCTGTGCCTCTGGGTGTGCCGCCACCGTCGGCCCACCCGCGTTTGCAGCGGCAGAAGGGTTTGGCGCTTGCCTCTGACTGTGCCGCCACGTCGCCCACCCGCTGGTGGGGTGTGCAGAAGGGTTCTGCGTTGCCTCTGGGTGTGCAGCCACGCCGGCCTACCCTGCGGGTGGGGCGCGGCAGAACAGTTTGCGCTTGCCATTGGGTGTGCCGCTGACGCACCGCCCCACCCGCGGTGGGCGTGCAGAACTGTTTGCGTGTGCCTCTGCGTGCCGCTGACGGCCGGCCCACCCGCACGGTGGCGGCAGAAGGGCCTGCATTTGCCTCTGCTGACGCAATCCACCAGCTTACCTGTAGGTGGGCTGCAGAACTGTTTGTGTGTGCCTCTGGGTGCGCCACTGACCTAATCGGCCCACCCGCTGCGGTGTGGGCGCAGAAGGGCTCCGCGGTTGCCTCTGGTGTGCCGCAATACCGGCTCCACCCGCGGGTGGGCGTGGCAGAAGGCTCATGCGGTTGCTCTGGGTTTGCTTCACGGCCGCCCACCAGTGGATGGCCGTGCAGAAGGGTCTCGCGGTTTGCCTGCTGGGTGCGCACGACACGACCGCCCACCCGTGGGTGGGCGGCAGAACGTGCCTGCGTGTCTCTGCGCGCGCTCGCCACGGCCTGCCCACCCGCGGTAGCGGCAGAAGGGCCTGTAGGTTGCCTCTGGGTGTGCTGCCGACGGCCGGCCCTACCCCGTAGGGTGGGTGGAGAAGGCCTGGCGCGTTGCCTCTGTGCTGCCGCCGCACGCCGGGCCTACCCGTGGGTGGGCGTGCAGAAGGCCCGCGTTGCCTCTGGCTGTGCCGCCACGGCCGCCCAACCCCGCGGTGTGGGCTGCAGAAGGATCTGTTTGTGCCTCTGCGTGCCGCCACGGCCGGCGCACCCGCGGGTGGGCGCGTGTAGAAGGGCCTGCGGTTGCCTCTGCGTCGTCAGCACGGTCGCCCACCCGCGGGTGGGCTTGCATGAAGGGCTCGTTCTGTTACCTCTGCGTGCCGCCACGGCCAGCCCACCCCGCGGTACATGCAGAAGGGCCTGCAGTCTCTTCTGGGCTGACGAACGACCAGCTTTACCCGCGGGTGTGTGCCCAGAACTGTTTTGCGCGGTGCCTCAATGTGTGCCGCTGACGTCGGCTCCACCCGTGGGTGGGCGTGCAGAACTGTTTGTGCGCGGTGCCTCTGCGGTGTGCCGCCCACGCCGCCCACCCGTGGTGGAGGTGCAGAAGGGGCTTCTGCGTTGCCCCTGCGTGTCACACGCGGCCGGCCCACCCATTGGCGGGTGTGCAGAAGGGACCCTGCGTGTTGCCTCTGACGTGCAGGCACGCCACGCCCACCCCGTGGGTGGGAGTGCAGAAGGGCCTGCGATTAGATCTGGGTGTGCCGCTGACGTCAGCCCACCCGTGGTGGGGCGGCAGAAGGGCCTGCAGTTTCTTCTGGGCTGACGCGAACGACCAGCTTACCCGTGGGTGGGCGGCAGAACTGTTTATGCGGTGGCTCTGTGTGTGCCGGGCCACGGCCGGCCCAACTAGTGGCTGGGCGCAGAACTGTTTAGCGTGTGCCTCTGGGTGTTCCGCTGACGTCGGCCCACCCGCGGGTGGGCGTGCAGAAAGGCCTGAGGTTGCCCCTCTGGGTGTGCCGCCGCCACGGTAGGGCCCACCCGCGGTGTGGGCGCAGCAGAAGTGCCCGCGTTGCCTCTGGGTGTGTCGCTGACGCCGCAGCCCACCCGCGGGTGGGCGGCAGAAGGGTTTGCGCTTGCCTTCGAGGTGCCGCCACGGCCGGTCCACCCGTTAGGTGGGCATGCAGAACTGTTTATGGTGGCTCTGGCGTGAGCCGCTGACGCCGGCCCACCCGTGGGTGAGCGTGCAGAAGGGTTTGGCGCTTTGCTCTGATCTGTGCCGTTGACGCCGGCCCACCCGTTGGTGGGTGTGCAGAAGGCCCCGCGGTTGCCTCTGGATGTGCAGCCACGGCCGCCTACCCGCAGGTGGGCATGCAGAAGGGCCCGCGACACCTCTGGGTGTGCTCGCCACGGCGGCCAGCCCACCCGTGGGTGGGCGTGCAGAAGGGCCTGCAGTTTCTTCTGGGTTGACGCACGAGCAGCCCACCCGTAGGTGGGCGCGGCAGAACTGTCATGCGGTGCCTCTGGGTGTGCCGCTACGGCCCACCCTGTGAGGGTGGGCCGCAGAACTGTTTACGGTGCCTGCGGTGTCGCCACGCCGGGCCCACCCGCAGTGGGCGTGCAGAAGGGCTCTGCGTCCCCTGCGTGCGCCCGCGTACGGCCCACCCCGCTGGTGGGTGTGGCAGAAGGCTCCCTGCGGTTGCCTCTGGGTGCAGCCACGGCCGCCTACCCGTGGTGGGCGCAGAAGGGCCTGCGATTACCTCTGGGTGTGCCACACGGCCAGCCCACCCGCGGGTGGGCGGCAGAAGGCCCTGCGCAGTTTCTTCTGGGTTGACGCAACGACCAGCTTTCCGTGGGTGGGCGTGCAGAACTGTTTATGCTGTGCTCTGGTTGCGTGTCGACAGGGCCGCCCACCCGCAGGGTGGGCTGCAGAACTGTTTGCGTGTGCCTCTGGGTGCCGCCACGCGGCCGGCCCACCCGCAGCGTACGGCAGAAGGGCTCTGCGCTTTGCCTCTGGGTTGACGCAATCCACCAGCTTCTGCACCTGTGGCGCAGAACTGTTTGTGTGCCTCTGGGTCGTGTGCCACCACGACCGGCCCACCCGCAGGGTGGGCGTGCAGAAGGCTCTGCGGTTGCTCTGGGTGTGCCGCCACCGGCCCACACCGTGGGTAGGGCTGCAGAAGGGCCCTGCGCTTTGCCTCTGGGTTTGCCGCCACGGCCGGCCCACCAGTGGATGGGCAGTGCAGAAGGTCCCTGCGGTTGCCTGCAGGGTGCTTCACCACGGGCCGCCCCACCCGCGGGTGGGCGGCAGAAGGGCCCGCGCTTCCTCTGCGCGCCATCGCCAGCCCACCCGCAGGGCGTGTAGAAGGGCCTGTGGTTGCCTCTGGGTGTGTTGCCACGGCCGGCTCCACCCGTGGTGGGTGTGCAGAAGGGCCCGCGGCCGCCTCTGGCGCGTCCGCCATCGGCCGCCTACCCGCGAGTGGGCATGCAGAAGGGCCTGCGCTTACCTCTGGGTGTGCCGCCATCGGCCAGCCCACCCGCAGGTGGGCGTGCAGAAGGGCCTGCAGTTTCTTCTGGGTTGACGCAATCCATCAGCTTTCCCGTGGGTGGGCGTCCAGAACTGTTTGGCGTGTGCCTCAATGTGTGCCGCCACGGCCGGCTCCACCCGCGGGTGGGCGTGCATGAACTGTTTGCGCGTAGCCTCTGCGTGCCGCCGACGTCGGGCCCACCCGCGGGTGGAGGTGCAGAAGGGCCTGCGTTTGCCCCTGGGTGTGTCACGACGTCAGCCCACCCATTGGTGGGTGTGCAGAAGGCCCTGCGCTTTGCCTCTGGGTGTGCAGGCAACGGCCGGCCTACCCGTGGGTGGCAGTGCAGAAGGGCCTCGCGATTAGATCTTGGGTGTGCCGCGACGCCAGCCCCACCCGTGGGTGGGCGTGCAGAAGGGCCTGCAGTTTCTTCTGGGTTGACGCAACGACCAGCTCACCCGCGGCTGGGCGTGCAGAACTGTTTGCGGTGCTCTGGGTGTTCCGCCACGCCGGCCCACCCGTGGGTGGGCGTGCAGAAAGGCCTGAGGTTGCCCTCTGCGTGTCACAGCGCAGGCCCACCCGTGGGGGCGGCAGAAGAGCCTCGCGGTTGCCTCTGGGTGTGTCGCGACGGCCGGCCCACCCGTGGGTGGGCTGCAGAAGGGTTTCGCGCTTTGCCTCTGAGTGTGCCGCCACGTCGTCGTTCCAACCCGCGGTGGGCGTGCAGAACTGTTTGCGCGTGGTTCTGCGCAGCCGCTGACGTCGGCCCATCCGCGGGTGAGCGGGCAGAAGGGTTTATGCTTGCCTCTGAGTGTCGCCACGGCCGGCCCACCCGTTGGTGGGCGTGCGGGCAGCTGTTTGCCTGTGCCTCTGGGTGTGCTGCACACGGCCGGACTCTGCACCCGTGGTGGGGCGTGGAGAAGGGCCTGCTTTCCCCCTGGGTGTGCCGCCACAGGTAGTCCCACCAGTGTGTGGGCGTGCAGAAGGGCCTCCGCGCTACTCTCTGGGTGTGCCAGCCATGGCCGCCCATTCGTGGGTGGGCGCAGAAGGGCCCTGCAGTTTCTTCTGGGCTGACGCGAACGTCCCAGATTACCCGTGAGTGGGCGTGCAGGACTGTTAGCGCGGTGCCTCTGGGTGTGCCGCCACCTGATCGCCCACCCGTGAGTTGGCGCGGCAGAACTGTCTGCGCAGTGCCTCTGCGTGTCGCAGACGGCCGCCCACCGCGTGGGTGGGCGCGTGCAGAAGGGCTCGGCGGTTGCCTCTGGGTGTGCCGACGGGCCGCCCACCGATGGGTGGGCGCAGAAGGGTTTTACGCTTGCTCTGGGTGTCGCCACTGCCGCCCACCCGTGCTTGGGCGTGCAGAAGGGTTTCGCGCTTTGCGCTCTGACTCGTGCCGCCACGCCGCCCACCCGCTGGTGGGTGTGCAGGCGTCCTGGCGTTGCCTCTGGGTGTGCAGCCACGGCCGCCCACCGCGGGTGGGCATGCAGAAGGGCCTCGCGATTACCTCTGGGTGTGCCAAGACGGCCAGCCCACCCGTGGGCGTGCAGAAGGGCCTGCAGTTTCTTCCTGGGCTGACGCAACGCACCAGCTTTCCCGTGGGTGGGCGTGCAGAACTGTTCGCGCTTGCCATTGGGTGTGCCGCCACGGTCGGCCCACCCGGTGGGTGGGCGCAGAACTGTTTGCGCGGTTCCTCCTGCGGTGCCGCTCACGGCCGGCCCCACCGCGGCGTGGGCGTGCAGAAGGGCCTGCGCTTGCCTCTGGGTTGACGCAACGACCAGACTTAGCTTACAGGTGTGGTGTCGCGCAGAACTGTTTCAGTGTGCCTCTGGGTGGGCGTGCAGAAGGGCCCGCGGTTGCCTCTGGGTTTGCCGCCACGGCCCGCCCACCAGTGGATAGGGCGCAGAAGGCCCCGCGGTTGCCTGTGGGTGCGCCTTCACGACGGCCGGCCCACCCGTGGGTGGGGCGTGCAGAAGGGCCTGGCGTTTTCCTCTGGGTGCGCCACCGACGGCCCGGCCCACCCGTGGGTGGGCGTGCAGAAGGGCCTGTGGTTGCCTCTGCGTGTTGCCACGGCCGGCCCACCCGTGGGTGGGTGTGCAGAAGGGCCCGCGGTTGCCCTCTGGGGCGCAGCCGCTACGGGCCGCCTACCCTGCGAGTGGGCATGCAGAAGGGCCTGCCTGCTTACCTCTGGGTGTTCCGCCACGGCCAGCCCACCCGCGGGGTGGGGCGTGCAGAAGGGCCTGCAGTTTCTTCTGGGCTGACGCAGAACGACCAGCTTTCCCGCGGGTGGGCGCCCAGAACTGTTTGCGTGCAGGCCTCAATGTGTGCCGCCGACGGCCGGCCCACCCGCGGGTGGGCGTGCTGAACTGTTTGCGCGGTGCCTCTGCGTGCCGCCATCGCGGCCCACCCGTGGCGGGAGGTGCAGAAGGGCTCGTGCTTGCCCCTCGCGTGCTCACGACGGCCGGCCCACCCATTGCGGGTGTGTGCAGAAGGGCCTGCGCTTGCCCCTCTGGGTGCAGGCACGGCCGCCCACCCGGTGGTGGGAGTGCAGAAGGGCCCGCGACAGATCTGGGTGTGCCGCCGGCCAGCCCACCCGTGGGTGGGCGTGCAGAAGGGCCTGCAGTTTCTTCTGGGTTGACGCGAACAACCAGCTTACCCGTGGGTGGGCGGCAGAACTGTTTGGCGTGTGCCTCTGGGTGTGCTGCTGACGGCCGGCCCACCCGTGGGTGGGCGTGCAGAACTGTTTGGCGCGTGCCTCTGGGTGTTCACACGGCCCGCCCCACCCGTGGGTGGAGCGTGCAGAAAGGCCTGAGGTTGCCCCTGGGTGTGCCGCCAGCGTGGTAGCTCCCACCCGTGTGGGCGACGCGGTAGAGACCTGCGGTTGCCTCTGGGTGTGTCAGCCGACGGCCCGGCCCACCCGTGGGTGGAGCGTGCAGAAGAGGTTTCGCGCTTTTGCCTCTGAGTGTGCCGCCACGGTCGCGTTCCACCCGTGGGTGGAGCGTGCAGAACTGTTTGGCGCGGTGGCTCTGGCGCAGTGCAGCGACGGGCCGGCCCCACCCGCGTGGGCGTGCAGAAGGGATTTCGCGCTTTGCCTCTGAGTGTGCCAAGACGTGGCCGTACACCCGTCGCTGGCGTGCAGAACCTGTTTGCCTGTGCCTCTGGGGTGCTGTGCCGCCCGCGGCCCGGCCCACCCGTGGGTGGGCGTGGAGAAGGGCCTGCTTTTCCCCCTGGGTGTGCCGCCACAGCTAGTCCCACCAGTGTGTGTGCGGCAGCGAGGGCCTGCGGCTTGCCTCTGGGTGTGCCGCCACGGTCAGGCCCTATTCAGGTGGGTAGGCGTGCAGAAGGGCCTGCAGTTTCTTCTGGGTTGACTAGCGTCCAGATTACCCGTGGAGGCGTGCAGGACTGTTAGCGTGTGCCTCTGCGTGCCGCCACGACCGCTCACCCGTGAGTTGGCGTGCAGAACTGTTTGCGCAGCGCTCTGGGTGTGCCGCCGACGGGTCGGGCCCACCCGTGGGTGGAAGCGTGCAGAAGGTCTGCGCGTTGCCTCTGGGTGTGCCGACGGGCGGGCCCACCCGGCGTGCAGAAGGGTTTGCGCTTTGCCTCTGCGTGCCACACCGCCGCCCAATCTCGCGCTTGGACGCAGAAGGGTTTGGCGCTTTGCCTCTGACTGTGCCGCCACGGCCGGCCCACCCGTTGGTGGGTGTGCAGAAGGTCCCGCGGTTGCCTCTGGGTGTGCAGCCACGGCCCGGCCTACCCGCGGGTGGGCATGCAGAAGGGCCTCGCGACACCTCTTGGGTGTGCCGCCACGGCCAGCCCACCCGCGGGTGGGCGCGCAGAAGGGCCTGCAGTTTCTTCTGGGTTGACGCACCAAACCAGCTTCCGTGGGTGGGCGTGCAGAACCGTTTGCGCTTGCCATTGGGTGTGCCGCTGACGGTCGGCCCACCCGTGGGTGGCCGTGCAGAACTGTTTGGCGTGACCCTCTGCGTGCCGCCACGGCCGGCCCACCGCGGCGTGGGCGCGGCAGAAGGGCCCGCGCTTGCTCTCTGGGCTGACGGAACGACCAGCGTTTACCTGTAGGTGGGCGTGCAGAACTGTTTGTGTGTGCCTCTGGGTAGCCACACGACGACCCGCCCACCCGCGGTGTGGCTGCAGAAGGGCCTGCTGTTGCCTCTGGGTGTGCCGCTATCACCGCCCACCCGTGGGTGGGCTGCAGAAGGGCCCGCGGTTGCTCTGGGTTTTGTCACCACGGCCCCGCCCCACCAGTGGATAGGCGTGCAGAAGGCCCCGCGGTTGCCTGTGGGTGCGCCTACCACGCCGCCCACCCGCGGTGGGGCGCAGAAGGGCCTGCGTCTTTCCTCTGCGCGCCACTGACGGCCGGCCCACCCGTGGGTGGGCGTGCAGAAGGGCCTGTGGTTGCCTCTGGGTGTGTTGCCACGGCCCTACCGCAGGTGGGTGTGCAGAAGGGCCTGCGGGTTGCCTCTGGGCTGCCGCCATGCACGGGCCTACCCGCGGAGTGGGCATGCAGAAGGGGCCCGCGCTTACCTCTGGGTGTTCCGCCACGGCCAGCCCACCCGCGGGTGGGGCGCGCAGAAGGGCCTGCAGTTTCTTCTGGGTTGACGCAATCGCACCAGCTTTCCCGCGGGTGGGAGCGGCCCAGAACTGTTTGGCGCATGTGCCTCAATCGTGTGCCGCCACGGCCGGCCTGCACCGTGGGTGGGCGTGCTGAACTGTTTGCGTGTGCTCTCTGGGTGTGCCGCCACGGCCGGCTCCACCCGTGGGTGGAGGTGCAGAAGGGCTCTGCGCTTTGCCCCTGGTGTGCCGCCACGGCCGCCCACCCATTGGTGTGGGTGTGCAGAAGGGCCTGCGCTTGCCTCTGCGTGCAGGCACGGCCGGCCTACCCGTGGGTGGAGTGCAGAAGGGCCCGCGATTAGATCTGGGTGTGCCGCTTACGGCCAGCCCACCCGTGGGTGGGCGTGGTAGGGCCTGCAGTTTCTTCTGGGTTGACGAATCCACCAGCTTACCCGTGGGTGGGCGCAGGACTGTTTGCGTGTGCCTCTGGGTGTTCGCTGACGCCGCCCACCCGCGGGGTGGGCGTGCAGAAGATTTCCGCGCTGCCTCTGGGTGTGTCGCCGACGTCGGCCCACCCGCGGGTGGGCTGCAGAAGGGTTTGCGTTTGCCTCTGAGTGTGCCGCCACGGCCGGTCCACCCGTGGGTGGGCTGCAGCAGAACTGTTTGTGCGGTGGTTCTGCGTGCGGTCGCCACGGCCGCCCACCCGTGGGTGGGCGTGCAGAAGGGTTTGCGTTTGCCTCTGAGTGTGCCGCCACGGCCGGCCCACCCGTTGGTGGGTGTGCAGAAGCGTCTCTGGCGGTTGCCTCTGGATGTGCAGCCACGGCCGGCCTACCCGCGGGTGGGCATGCAGAAGGGCCTCGCGATTACCTCTGGGTGTGCCCAAGACGGCCAGCCCCACCCGTGGGTGGGGCGTGCAGAAGGGCCTGCTGTTTCTTCTGGGTTGACGCAACGACCAGCTTTCCCGTGGGTGGGCTGCAGAACTGTTTGCGTGTGCCTCGGGGTGTGCCGCTCGACGCCCACCGCGAAGGTGGCTGCAGAACTGTTTGCGCGTGGCTCTGCGTGTGCCGCCACCGGCCGGGCGAGACCCGCGGGGTGGGCGTGCAGTAGGGCCTGCATTTCCCCTGGGTGTGCCGCGACGGCGCCCATCCGCTGGTGGGTGTGCAGAAGGCCCCGCGGCTTGCCTCTGAGTGTGCAGCCACGGCCGCCTAACCGTAAGTGGAGTGCAGAAGGGCCTGCGATTACCTCTGGTGTGCCGCCACGGCCAGCCCACTCGTGGGTGGGCGTGCAGAAGGGCCTGCAGTTTCTTCTGGGTTGACGCGAACGCCCAGATTACCCGTGGGTGGGCGCAGAACTGTTAAGGCAGTGCCTCTGGGTGTGCCACACGACCGCCCACCCGTGAGTTGGGCGTGCAGAACTGTTTGCGCTTGTGCCTCTGCGTGCCGCCGACGGCCGGCTCCACCCGCGGGTGGGCTGCAGCAGAAGGCCTGCGCGTTGCCTCTGGGTGTGTCGCCGACGGCCGGCCCACCCGCGGGTGGGCGGGCAGAAGGGTTTGCGTTTGCCTCTGGGTGTGCCGCCACCGCCGCCCACCCGCGCTTAAGCGCAGTGAAGGGTTTGCGCTGTCTCTGACCGCGTCGTACGACGGCCCGCCCACCCCGCTGGGTGGCCCTGCGGCTGCCTCTGGGTGTGCAGCCACGGCCGGCCTACCCGTGGGTGGGCATGCAGAAGGGCTCGCGATTAGATCTGGGTGTGCCGTCACCGGCCCACCCGTGGGCGGCAGAACTGTTTGCGTGTGCCCTCTGCGTGCTACGCCGTCGGCCGCCCACCCGATGCGAGCGCATGCAGAATGGCCTGGCGCTTGCCTCTGGGCTGACGCAACGACCAGCTTCACCTGTAGGTGGGCGTGCAGAACTGTTTGCGTGTGCCTCTGCGTGCCACCACGGTCGCCCACCCGTGGTGTGGGGCGCGCAGAAGCGGGCCTATGCGGTTGCTCTGGGTGTGCCAGCCACGGCCGCCCACCGTGGGTGGGCAGCAGAAGGGCCTGCACTGTTGCCTCTGGGTTTGCCGCCGGGACGGCCGCCCACCAGTGGATGGGCGTGCAGAAGGCCCCTTGCGGTTGCCTCTGGCGCGTTTCGCCGCGGCCGGGCCTACCCGCAGAGTGGGGCATGCAGAAGGGCCTGCGCGCTACTTCTCTGGGTGTGCCGCCACGCGCCAGCCCACCCCGTGGGTGGGGCTGCAGAAGGGCCTGCAGTTTCTTCTGGGTTGACGCGAATCCACCAGCTTCCCGCGGGTGGGCTGCCCAGAACTGTTTGCGCGGTGCCTCAATGTGTGCCGCCACGTCGGCCCACCCGTAAGTGGCCGTGCTCAACTGTTTGCGCTTGCTCTGGGTGTGCCGCCACGCCGCCCACCCGTGTGGAGCGCAGAAGGGCTCCGCGCTTTTGCCTCTGCGTGCCGCCACGGCCGCCCACCCATTGGTGGGTGTGCAGAAGGGCCTGCGTTGCCTCTCTGGGTGTGCAGGCACGGCCGGCCTACCCTTGGGTGGGAGTGCAGAAGGGCCTGCGATTAGATCTGGGTGTGCCGCCACGCCAGCCCACCCGTGGGTGGGCGTGCAGAAGGGCCTGCAGTTTCTTCTGGGTTGACGCGAACGACCAGCTTACCCGCGGGTGGGCGTGCAGAACTGTTTGCGAGTGCCTCTGGGTGTGCCGCCACGGCCGCCCACCCGCGGGCTGGGCGTGCAGAACTGTTTGGGCGTGCCTCTGTGTGTTCCGCCACGGCCGGCCCACCCCGTGGGTGGGCGTGCAGAAAGGCCTGAGGTTGCCCCTGTGTGTGCCGCCACGGTAGGCCCACCCGTGTGTGGGCGTGCAGAAGAGCCCTGCGGTTGCCTCTGCGGTGTCGCCAAACCGCCCGCACACCCGTGGGTGGGCGCAGAAGGGTTTGCGCTTGCCTCTGGAGTGTGCCGCCACGGGCCGGGTCCACCCGTGGGTGGGGCGCAGAACTGTTTGCGCGTGGTTCTGCGATGTGCCGCACGTGCCGCCCACCCGCGGGTGGGGCTGCAGAAGGGTTTGGCGCTTTGCTCTGAGTGTGCTCGCCACGGCCGCCCACCCGCTGGTGGGTGTGCAGAAGGCCCTGCGGTTGCCTCTGGATGTGCAGCCACGGCCGGCCTACCCGCGGGTGGGCATGCAGAAGGGCCTGCGATACCTCTGGGTGTGCTCGCTACGGCCAGCCCACCCGTGGGTGGGCGGCAGAAGGGCCTGCCGTTGCTCTTCTGGGTTGACGCGAACGACCAGCTTCCCGTGGGTGGGGCGGCAGAACTGTTTGGCGTGTGCCTCTGGGTGCGCCGCCACGGCCCGGTCCAATCTGCGGGTGGGCGTGCAGTAGGGCCTGCATTTTCTCCCCTGGGTGTGCCGCCACGGCCGGCCCACCCGTTGGTGGGTGTGCAGGCGTCCCTGCGGTTGCCTCTGAGTGTGTGCAGCCACGGCCGGCCTACCCGCTGTGGGTGGGGATGCAGAAGGGCCCGCGATTACCTCTGGGTGTGCCGCCACGGCCAGCCCACTCGTGGGTGGGCGTGCAGAAGGGCCTGCACTTTCTTCTGGGTTGACGCAACGAGCAGCCCACCCGTAGGTGGCCGTGCAGAACTGTTTGCGTGTGCCTCTGGGTGTGCCGCCAAGGCCGGCCCACCCGTGAGGGTGGGCGCGGCAGAACTGTTTGCGCGGTGCCTCTGGGTGCTGCCAGCCGGCCCACCCGCGGGTGGGCGCAGAAGGGCCTGCTTTTCCCCCTGGGTGTGCCTCAGCCAACGGTAGGCCCAGCAGTGTGTGGGCGCGCAGAAGGGCCTGCGCGCTCTGGAGTGTGCCGCCATGGCCGGCCCACTCGTGGGTGGGCGCGCAGAAGGGCCTGCAGTTTCTTCTGGGTTGACGAACGTCCAGATTACCCCGTGAGTGGGCTGCAGAACTGTTAGCGTGTGCCTCTGCGTCAGCCACGACCGCCCACCCGTGAGTTGGCGCGGCAGAACTGTTTTGCGTGTGCCTCTGGGTGTGCCGCTGACGGCCAGCTCCACCCGTGGGTGGGCGGCAGAAGGGCCTGGCGGTTGCCTCTGGCGTGCCGCCGACGGGCCGGCTCCACCCGTGGGTGGGCGTGCAGAAGGCTTTGCGTTTGCCTCTGGGTGTGTCACACTGCCGGCCCACCCGCGCTTGGGCGCAGAAGGGTTTGCGTTTGCCTCTGACTGTGCCGCCACGGCCGCCCAACCGTCGTTGGTGGGTGTGGGCAGAAGGCTCCCGCGGTTGCCTCTGGGTGTGCAGCCACGGCCGGCCTACACCCGTGGTGGGCATGCAGAAGGGCCTGCGCGATTACCTCTGGGTGTGCAGCCACGCCAGCCCACCCGTGGGTGGCGTGCAGAAGGGCCTGCAGTTTCTTCTGGGTTGATGCAACGACCAGCTTTCCCGTGGGTGGCCGTGCAGAACTGTTTGCGCTTTGCCATTGGGTGTGCCGCCATCGGCCGCCCACCCGTGGGTGGGCGCGGCAGAACTGTTTGGCGCGGTGCTCTCTGGGTGTGCCGCCACGGCCGGCCCACCCGCGTCGTAGGGCGTGCAGAAGGGCCCGCGCTTTGCCTCTGGGTTCGACGCAACGCACCAGTTTACGCTGTAGGTGGGCGTGCAGAACTGTTTGTGTGTGCCTCTGGGTGTACACGACCGGCCCACCCGCCTGTGGGCGCAGTAGAAGGGCCCGCGGTTGCCCTCTGGTGTGCCGCTATCGCCGGCTCCACCCGTGGGTGGGCGTGCAGAAGGGCCCGCGGTTGCCTCTGGGTTTGTCAGCACGGCCGGCCCACCCGTGGGTGGCCGCAGAAGGTCCCTGCAGTTTCTTCTGGGTTGACGCAGCGACCAGCTTACCCGTGGGCTGCGGCAGAACTGTTTGCGTGTGCCTCTGGGTGTCGCCATACGTCGGCCCACCCGTGGGTGGGCGTGCAGAACTGTTTCGCGGTGCCTCTGGGCGTGCCGCTGACAACCGGCCCACCCGTAGGTGGGTGCGAAGAACCCGTCGCGTTGTCCCTCTGCGTGCGCGACGGTCGCCGCTGTACCGTGAGTGGGCTGCAGAACTGTTTGGCGCGTGGCTCTGGGTGTGCCGCTGACGGCCGGCCCGCCCTGTGGGTGGGCGCATGAAGGCCCAGCAGGTTGCCTCTGACTGATGCATCGCCACGCCGGGCCAACCGCGGTGGGCGTGCAGAACTGTTTGCGTAGCTCCTCTGGGTGTCGCCGACGGCGACTCCACCCGTGGGTGGGCGTGCAGAACTGTTTGCGTGTGGCTCTCGCGTGTGCCGCCACGGCCGGGCGCACCCGTGGGTGGGCGTGCAGTAGGGCCTGCATTTTTCCCCTGGGTGTGCCGCCACGGCCGGCCCACCCGTTGGTGGGTGTAGAAGGTCCCTGCGGTTGCCTCCTGAAGTGTGCAGCCACGGCCGGCCTACCCGTGGGTGGGAGTGCAGAAGGGCCTGCGATTACCTCTGGGTGTGCCGCCACGGCCAGCCCACTCGTGGGTGGGCGTGCAGAAGGGCCTGCAGTTTCTTCTGGGTTGACGCAACGAGCAGCCCACCCGTAGGTGGGCGTGCAGAACTGTTTGCGTGTGCCTCTGGGTGTGCCGCCACGGCCGGCCCACCCGTGGGTGGGGCGCAGAACTGTTTGCGTGTGCCTCTGGGTGTGCTGCCACGGCCGGCCCACCCGTGGGTGGGCGTGCAGAAGGGCCTGCTTTTCCCCCTGGGTGTGCCGCCACGGTAGGCCCACCAGTGTGTGGGCGTGCAGAAGGGCCTGCGCTTGCCTCTGGGTGTGCCGCCATGGCCGGCCCACTCGTGGGTGGGCGTGCAGAAGGGCCTGCAGTTTCTTCTGGGTTGACGCAACGTCCAGATTACCCGTGGGTGGGCGTGCAGAACTGTTAGCGTGTGCCTCTGGGTGTGCCGCCACGACCGGCCCACCCGTGAGTTGACGTGCAGAACTGTTTGCGTGTGCCTCTGGGTGTGCACTACGGCCGGCCCACCCGTGGGTGGGCGTGCAGAAGGGCTCCGCGGTTGCTCTCTGGGTGTGCCGCCGACGGCCGGCCCACCCGTGGGTGGGCGTGCAGAAGGGTTTATGTTGCCTCTGGGTGTGCCGCCACTGCCGGCCCACCCGTGCTTGGGCGTGCAGAAGGGTTTGCGCTTTGCCTCTGACCGTGTCGCCACGGCCGCCCACCCGCTGGTGGGTGTGCAGAAGGCCCTGCGGTTGCCTCTGGGTGTGCAGCCACGGCCGGCCTACCCGTGGGTGGGCATGCAGAAGGGCCTGCGATTAGATCTGGGTGTGCCGCCACGGCCAGCCCACCGTGGGTGGGCGTGCAGAAGGGCCTGCAGTTTCTTCTGGGTTGACGCCAACGACCAGCTTTCCCGTGGGTGGGCGTGCAGAACTGTTTGCGTTTGCCATTGGGTGTGCCGCTGACGGCCGCCCACCCCGTAGGTGGGCGTGCAGAACTGTTTGCGTGTGCCTCTGGGTGTGCCGCCACGGCCGGCCCACCCGCGTGCGTATGCGCAGAAGGGCCTGCGTTTTGCCTCTGGGTTGACGCACGACCAGCTTACCTGTAGGTGGGCGTGCAGAACTGTTTGTGTATGCCTCTGCGTGCCACCACGACCGGCCCACCCGCGGTGTGGGCTGCAGAAGGCCTGCGGTTGCCTCTGGGTGTACGCTACACCGCCCACCCGTGGGTAGGCGTGCAGAAGGGCCTCGCGGTTCCCTCTGGGTTTGCCGCCACGGCCGGCCCAGCAGTGGATGGGCGTGCAGAAGGCCCCTGCGGTTGCCTGTGGGTGCGCCATCGACGGCCGCCCACCCGTGGGTGGGGCGTGCAGAAGGGCCTGCGTTTGCCTCTGCGCGCTTACCACGCCGGCCCACCCGTGGGTGGGCGTGCAGAAGGGCCTGTGGTTGCCTCTGGGTGTGTTGCCACGGCCGGCCCTACCTGCGGTGGGTGTGCAGAAGGGCCTGCGGTTGCCTCTGGGCGTGCCGCTACGGCCGGCCTACCCGTGAGTGGGCATGCAGAAGGGCCTGCGTTTACCTCTGGGTGTGCCGCCACGGCCAGCCCACCCGTGGGTGGGCGTGCAGAAGGGCCTGCAGTTTCTTCTGGGTTGACGCAACGACCAGCTTTCCCGTGGGTGGGCGTCCAGAACTGTTTGCGTGTGCCTCAATGTGTGCCGCCGGCCGTACCCACCCGCGGGTGGGCGTGCTCAACTGTTTGCGTTTGCCTCTGGGTGTGCCGCACACTGCCGCCCACCCGCAAGCTTGGGCGCGCAGAAGGGTTTGGCGTTTGCCTCTGACTGTGCCGCCACGGCCGGCCCACCCATTGGTGGGTGTGCAGAAGGGCCTGCGTTTGCCTCTGGGTGTGCAGGCACGGCCGGCCTACCCGTGGGTGGGAGTGCAGAAGGGCCTGCGATTAGATCTGGGTGTGCCGCCACGGCCAGCCCACCCGTGGGTGGGCGTGCAGAAGGGCCTGCAGTTTCTTCTGGGTTGACGCAACGACCAGCTTACCCGTGGGTGGGCGTGCAGAACTGTTTGCGTGTGCCTCTGGGTGTGCCGCCACGGCCGGCCCACCCGTGGCTGGGCGTGCAGAACTGTTTGCGTGTGCCTCTGGGTGTTCCGCCACGGCCGGCCAACCCGTGGGTGGGCGTGCAGAAAGGCCTGAGATTGCCCCTGGGTGTGCCGCCACGGTAGGCCCACCCGTTGGTGGGCGTGCAGAAGAGCCTGCGGTTGCCTCTGCGTGTGTCGCCAAACCCGGCCCACCCGTGGGTGGGCGTGCAGAAGGGTTTGCGTTTGCCTCTGAGTGTGCCGCCACGGCCGGTCCACCCGTGGGTGGGCGTGCAGAACTGTTTGGCGTGTGGCTCTGCGTAGTCGCCGACGCCCGCCCACCCGTAAGTGTGCAGAAGGGTTTGCGTTGCCTCTGAGTGTGCCGCCATCGCCGGCCCACCCCGTTGGTGGGTGTGCAGAAGGCCCTCGCGGTTGCCTCTGGATGTGCAGCCACGGGCCGGCCTACCCGTGGGTGGGCATGCAGAAGGGCCTGCGATTACCTCTGGGTGTGCCGCTACGGCCAGCCCACCCGTGGGTGGGCGTGCAGAAGGGCCTGCTGTTTCTTCTGGGTTGACGCAACGACCAGCTTTCCGTGGGTGGGCGTGCAGAACTGTTTGCGTGTGCCTCTGGGTGTGCCGCCACGACCGGTCCACCCGTGGGTGGGCGTGCAGTAGGGCCTGCATTTTCCCCTGGGTGTGCCGCCACGGTCGGCCCACCCGTTGGTGGGTGTGCAGAAGGCCCTGCGGTTGCCTCTGAGTGTGCAGCCACGGCCGGCCTACCCGTGGGTGGGGGTGCAGAAGGGCCTGCGATTACCTCTGGGTGTGCCGCCACGGCCAGCCCACTCGTGGGTGGGCGTGCAGAAGGGCCTGCAGTTTCTTCTGGGTTGACGCAACGAGCAGCCCACCCGTAGGTGGGCGTGCAGAACTGTTTGCGTGTGCCTCTGGGTGTGCCGCCAAGGCCGGCCCACCCGTGAGGGTGGGCGCGGCAGAACTGTTTGCGTGTGCCTCTGGGTGTGCTGCTACGGCCGGCCCACCCGTGGGTGGGGCGTGCAGAAGGGCCTGCTTTTCCCCTGGGTGTGCCGCCATGGTAGGCCCAGCAGTGTGGGCGCAGAAGGGCCTGCGCTTGCCTCTGGGTGTGCCGCCATGGCCGGCCCACTCGTGGGTGGGCGTGCAGAAGGGCCTGCAGTTTCTTCTGGGTTGACGAACGAGCAGCCCACCCGTGAGGTGGGCGTGCAGAACTGTTTGCGCGGTGTGCCTCTGGGTGTCGCCAAGGCCGTGCCCACCCGTAGGTGGGCGTGCAGAACTGTTTGCGCGGTGCCTCTGGGTAAGTGCTACACGGCCGGGCACACCCGTGGGTGGGCGTGCAGAAGGGCCTGCTTTTCCCCTGGGTGTGCCGCCACGGTAGGCCCAGCAGTGTGTGGGCGGCAGAAGGGCCTGCGCTGCCTCTGGGTGTGCCGCCATGGCCGCCCACTCGTGGGTGGGCGTGCAGAAGGGCCCTGCAGTTTCTTCTGGGTTGACGCAACGTCCAGATTACCCGCGGAGTGGGCTGTGCAGAACTGTTAGCGTGTGCCTCTGGGTGTGCCGCCACTAATCGGCCCACCCGTGAGTTGGCTGCAGATCTGTTTGCGTGTGCCTCTGGGTGTGCCGCCACGGCCAGCCCACCCGTGGGTGGGCGTGCAGAAGGGCTCTGCGGTTGCCTCTGGGTGTGCCGCTACGACGCCGGCCCACCCGTGGGTGGGGCGTGCAGAAGGGTTTCGCGTTTGCCTCTGACTGCAGCCGCCACGGCCGGCCCACCCGTTGGTGGGTGTGCAGAAGGCCCTGCGGTTGCCTCTGGGTGTGCAGCCACGGCCGGCCTACCCGTGGGTGGGCATGCAGAAGGGCCTGCGATTACCTCTGGGTGTGCAGCCACGGCCAGCCCACCCGTGGGTGGGCGTGCAGAAGGGCCTGCAGTTTCTTCTGGGTTGATGCAACGACCAGCTTTCCCGTGGGTGGCCGTGCAGAACTGTTTGCGTTTGCCATTGGGTGTGCCGCCACGGCCGGCCCACCCGTGGGTGGGCGTGCAGAACTGTTTATGCGTGTGCCTCTGGGTGTCGCCACGGGCCGGCCCACCCGTGGGTGGGCGTGCAGAAGGGCCTGCGTTTGCCTCTGGGTTCGCGCAACGACCAGTTTACATGTAGGTGGGCGTGCAGAACTGTTTGTGTGTGCCTCTGGGTGTGCCACCACGGCCGGCCCACCCGTCTGTGGGCGTGCAGAAGGGCCTGCGGTTGCCTCTGGGTGTGCCGCTACCGCCGGCCCACCCGTGGGTGGGCGTGCAGAAGGGCCTGCGATTGCCTCTGGGTTTGCCGCCACGGCCGGACCAACCGTGGGTGGGCGTGCAGAAGGGCCTGCAGTTTCTTCTGGGTTGACGCAACGACCAGCTTACCTGTGGGGAGTTAGGGATTTGCGAGCGGAAGATATCGAGTTGTGACGGACAGCCAGGGACACTTCTTCCCCCCACCCCCTGTGGTCAGATCCCGGCTCTGTACCTGGCCACACCCGGCCGGACATGAGCTAAGGGAAATGACACAAAGATAGCCCACCATAAAAACCCCTGTGACCCCTCAATAAACGCCATTTGCTGTCTCGCCATATTGGTATATGGAGCACATGGACCGAAAGTGGCTCTGGGTTAGAGCCGCTGCGCGGGCTGGAACCAGGTCGCCAACGCAACAAGTGGTGCCAAACCCGGGAAACGCGAAACCGCCCGAATTCGGGGATCGCCTGGACGAGACACCGGCGGCCACACAGCTGGACTTGTGTGGCGGGGAGACGTCCCCGGACCAGCGTGGACCATGGAGGCCATTGCTAAGGTCGTGGAGTGAAATCCACGCGCAGTGGGGTTTAAATTGTAAACTTAATGATTTCTCTCTCGCAGTGCCGAGACTTGTAAAGATCGGGGCTATAGAGAGCCCGGTAGATATTCTCCATCCGGAGATATGGGGTAAATGCACGAACGCCCTGGCTGAGGACACCATGTCGTCCGCTCTGGGGAAGGCACTTAAGGCATGGGGGAAAGTTATCCGGGCTCTGCAAACTGCCCCGGCAAGAACAGGAGACTTGGAGGGCTGCGCGGACTTGTTTATTAGCCACGCCGCAACTGGGAATCGGGCGGCTACGCAAACCGTAGATGGGTTCGAGTCGGGCAGCCACGCCGGACGCCGGGACCTTGGATCCACCCCCGCATCCCGTGGGCCGACTCACCAGAAGCCGGAGGAGGGAGAGCACGCTGCGGGCATTGTGGCAGGGGCTAGCAGAGGAGGCGAGCGAACGCTGCTATAATATCAGAAATACAAGCCAGCGGAGGAGACGAAACCTCCTCCATATGCATTTGAACATGGCGCCGAACCGCGTGGTCAGGGATTGGAGCAAGAGCTCGGGGGGAGGGGGCCGCGGAAGGCTCGCTGAATGGCGCAAGAGCGGGGCGAAAGGCAGGGAGGCGGGCGTGCCCCCCGGACGGAGCCGCCAGACCAACCAGAGAGCTCATTTTAAAGCAGATCCGGTATAAGGTAAGAACCTCCCCAGCAGGAGGCGGGGGGAGCGCAGGGAGGGAACGGCCCGGCCCCCGGGAGGGAGGGGCGGAGCGAGGGCGGAGCCCGGTGAAAAGGCTCGGCAGCCCGGAAGCCGTCCAGTCAGTCGACTTCCGGCACTGACTCTGACTCCAGCTGGGATAGCTGGTCGGAGGGATGGTCCGATGTCGGATCGACACTGATTGGGGATTTAACAAAAGGGGTGCCGCGGCTTACAGAACCGCTAGCCGCAACCCTCCCGGGCGTGGGTTAAGGCGTGTGCCAAGGAAAGACCGCGACTCCACTCACGGACTGGAGAAAAATTAAAATAGCTGCGCGGAGTGGGCGCTATCCGCTCAGGGCTTCGTTCCCCGGTCCGGGTTGGGGGGCGGACGGAACCAACGAACCTACTTCGCCCGGTAAACCAGAGACTTTAGCAGGCTATCGTGAAAAGCCGTTGCAGATAAGGGAATCAATTCTGCCATGGTTTCTACACTTGTGGATAGCGTTTTTGGAGGTGACGATATGCTTCCCTTTGATATCAAACAGACTTGCGTAGGCTAATCTTTGATGGGGCAGGGATGATCAGCTTTTTAAGCAAGAATGGGAGGATAACTGTGCAGCTAGCCAGCCCCTGGTAACGGGGAAAACCATCCACTGCATGGCTCCAGCTTACAGAGGCTAATGGGCAGAGACCCGACTATGATTACCCCACAAGCACAGGCAGAAGGTCTGCGGGCCCATGAGGTCATGACAACAACCCGTGCTGCCAGAGAAGCCATCCGTGACAGTTTCTAAGGTACTGGCTAAACAGTCAGCTTGGTCCACCATAAAGCAAAGTGAGAGTGAGAGCTTCACCAGTTTGCGGACCGCCCCAAGCAGCAGTAGATTCCTCTTCATTACCTTCAGAGGCTAAAGGCCCCGTGGTAGCCGACTGCCTGAGGCAGCAATGCAATTCAACCACCAAGCGACATTTTAAGATCGCTGCCACCTGGGTCCAATGTCGCAACCATGATCAGGCACGCTGTAAAGGAGGGAGCACCTAGCTCCCATCCAAGCAGCGTTCGCGACCGCAATAACCAGCGTGATGGCATGCTTCAAGCGCGCCAGGCGAGGCCAATGTGGCAGTAAACTGCCCCCAGTCGATCTCCTAGCCAGACCAACCCTCTACAACCCATTCCCTAAACATGTTGAATCGCCACCTTTCTATCATTAAACCAATCCAACCCAACCTCACAGAATCATGCTGGTTGTGCTATGATGCACAGCCCCCTTTATGAAGGGGTTGCTATCGGTCTCCCATTCATCTTTTTCAAAGTCAGACAGTCCACGCCAATGCAGATGGGACACTCTCGGAGAGGCATTACCCCTAAGCCAGGTCACGGGTCAGGGCAAATGCTTCGCAATGCAACCTTGGCAAAGCAGATGGGCAACGCCTGCCGGAATTTGTCAGACTTAAAGGGGGGAAGTTCCAGTGGGTAATCCCTGCTGCATCGGGGAATGTGGGTCTGTCAACAGTCAGGGTAAGCCCACGTGTGTACTCTCTTAACAAATTCAACCACTCTCACCGACTTTTTGTGTTCAAGTTCTCATTGTCCCCAGAGTTCTGTATCGCCAGGAAGAAGAAGTGTACCAGATGCTCGAGGAACCCAAACCCGCTCCACAAGCGAGAACTGGTAACAGGCATCACCATCGCTAATGCTCCCTCGTTTAGGAGCTACTGGTGAGCTGCCACGAAGCGTCTCAGCCCTCGCAACCCGACACCAAGGACTGGCTCAACTGCAGATGAGACTGTCGATCGAGGACTTGCAAAGAATCGAGAAATCCATTTCGCCCCTAGAGAAATCCCTTTCCTCACTCTCGAGGTCGCCCCTCCAAAACAGGCGAGGACTGACCTTCTGTTCATGCAGCAAGGAGGCCTGTGTGCCCCCTTGAAAGAGGGAATGCTGTTTTTATGCGACTACACCGGAGTCGTCAGAGACTCCATGGCCGAGCCAAGAGACCGACTGAACCTGAGAAAAATGGACAGGGAAGCTCAACAGGGCTGGTTCGAATCGTGGTTCAACCGCTCTCCCATGGCTCACCACCCTAATCTCCACCCTAATAGGCCCAGTCACTATACTCTTACTAACACTAATCTTCGGGCCTTGCATATTTAACAAACTAGTGCAATTCGCTAAGAAGCCTCAGAAACAGTCAACATTATGCTCTGTCGGAAACCGACAATTACTTTAAGGCATGCCTGCTACTAACACGCCACATTTTATACTAACCTTACTAACCCATGAAATTTAATAACGTCTAAATTTTATAAATCTTTGTATTATTTTTACTAATCATGAGGGAGGGGGATGTGGGGGAGTTAGGGACGGCGAGCGGAAGATATCGAGTTGTGACGGGACAGCCAGGGGACACTTCTTCCCCCACCCCCGTGGTCAGATCCCGGCTCTGTACCTGGCCACACCCCGGCCGGACATGAGCTAAGCGGGAAATGACACAAAGATAGCCCACCATAAAAACCCTGTGACCCCTCAATAAACGCCATTTGCTGTCTGCCATATTGGTATATGGAGCACATGGACCGAAAGTGGCTCTGGGTTAGAGCCGCCGTGCGGGTTGGAACCAGGTCGCCAACGCAACAGCTTACCCGTGGGTGGGCGTGCAGAACTGTTTGCGTGTGCCTCTGGGTGTGTCAGCTGACGGTTAGCTCCACCCGTGGGTGGGCGTGCAGAACTGTTTATGCGTGCCTCTGGGTGTGCCGCTGACAACCGGCCCACCCGTGAGGTGGGCTGAAGAACTGTTTGCGTGGTGCTCTCTGGGTGTCACACGGTCGCCCAGCCGTGGGTGGGCGCGAGAACTGTTTGGCGTGTGGCTCTGGGTGTGCCGCGACGGCCGGCCCGCCTGTGGGTGGGCGTGCATAAGGCCCAGCGGTTGCCTCTGACTGTGCCGGCCACGGCCGCCAACCGTGTGTGGGCGCTGCAGAACTGTTTGCGCGGTGCCTCTGGGTGTGCCGCCGACGGGCCGGCCCACCCCGTGGGTGGGCGTGAAGAAGGGCCCTGCGGTTGCCTCTGGGTGTGCCGCCACGGCCGGCCCACCCGTGTTTGGGCTTGCTGAACGGCCCGCGGTTACCTCTGGGTGTGCCGCCACGGCCAGCCCACCCGTGGGTGGGCGTGCAGAAGGGCCTGCAGTTTCTTCTGCTGACGCAGAACGACCAGCTTACCCGCGGGTGGGCGTCCCAGAACTGTTTGCGCGGTGCCTCAATGTGTGCCGCCGACGGGCCGGCCCACCCGCGGGTGGGCGTGCTGAACTGTTTGCGCAGGTGCTCTCTGGGTGTGCCGCCACGGCCGGCCCACCCGTGGGTGGAGGTGCAGAAGGGCCTGCGTTGGCCCCCGGGTGTGCCGCCACGGCCGGCCCACCCATTGGTGGGTGTGCAGAAGGGCCTGGCGCTTTGCCTCTGCGTGCAGGCACGGCCGGCCTACCCGTGGGTGGGAGTGCAGAAGGGCCTCGCGACAGATCTGGGTGTGCCGCGACGCCAGCCCACCCGTGGGTGGGCGTGCAGAAGGGCCTGCAGTTTCTTCTGGGTTGACGCAACGACCAGATTACCCGTGGGTGGGCGTGCAGAACTGTTTCGCGTAGCCTCTGGTGTGCCGCCACGGCCGGCCCACCCGTGGGTGGAGCGTGCAGAACTGTTTGCGTGTGCCTCTAGGTGTTCGCCACGGCCGGCCCACCCGTGGGTGGGCGTGCAGAAAGGCCTGAGGTTGCCCCTGGGTGTGCCACACGGTAGGCCCACCCGTGTGTAAGCGCAGAAGAGTTCCGCGGTTGCCTCTGGGTGTGTCGCGACGTCGGCCCGCCCGTGGGTGGGGCGGCAGAAGGGTTTGGCGCTTTGCCTCTGAGGTGCCGCCACACGGGCCGGGTCCACCCGTGGGTGGGCTGCAGCAGAACTGTTTGCTTGTGGCTCTGCGGTGTCGCCGACGGCCGCTCCACCCGCGGGTGGGCGGCAGAAGGGTTTGCGTTTGCCTCTGAGTGTGCCACACGGCCGCCCACCCGTTGGTGGGTGTGCAGAAGGCCCCGCGGTTGCCTCTGGATGTGCAGCCACGGCCGTCTACCCGTGGGTGGGCATGCAGAAGGGCCTGCGATTACCTCTGGGTGTGCCGCTACGGCCAGCCCACCCGTGGGTGGGCGTGCAGAAGGGCCTGCTGTTTCTTCTGGGTTGACGCAACGACCAGCTTTCCCGTGGGTGGGCGTGCAGAACTGTTTGGCGTGTGCCTCTGGGTGTGCCGCCACGGTCGCCCCAGCCGTGGGTGGGGTGCAGAACTGTTTATGCAGTGGCTCTGGGTGTGCCGCTGACGGCCGGCCCACCTGTGGGTGGGCGGCATAAGGCCCAGCGTTGCCTCTGGACTGTGCCGCCACGGCCGGCCAACCGTAGGTGGGCTGTGCAGAACTGTTTATGCGGTGCCTCGGGTGTGCCGCCACGGCCGCCCACCCGTGGGTGGGCGTGGAAGAAGCGGGCCTGCGGTTGCTTCTGCGTGCCGCCACGGCCGGCCCACCCGCGTGGTTGGGCTTGCTGGAAGGGCCTGGCGGTTACCTCTGGGTGTGCCGCGACAGCCAGCCCACCCGCGGGTGGGCGCAGAAGGGCCTGCAGTTTCTTCTGGGTTGACGCAATCCACCAGCTTACTTCCCGTGGGTGGGCGCCCAGAACTGGTTTATGCGGTGCCTCAATGTGTGTCGCCACGGCCGCCCACCCTCGCGGGTGGGCTGCATGAACTGTTTGCGCAGTTCTCTGGGTGCGCCGCCACGGCCGGCCCACCCGTGGGTGGAGGTGCAGAAGGGCCTGCGCTTGCCTCTGCGTGCAGGCACGGCCGGCCTACCCGCGGGTGGGAGTGCAGAAGGGCCCGCGATTAGATCTGGGTGTGTCAGCGACGCCAGCCCACCCGTGGGTGGGCGGCAGAAGGGCCTGCAGTTTCTTCTGGGTTGGACGCATCCACCAGCTTACCCGCGGGTGGGCGGCAGAACTGTTTGCGCAGTGCCTCTGGGTGTGCCGCCACGGCCGCCCACCTCGCGGGTGGCCGCGCAGAACTGTTTGCTGCGGTGCCTCTTGGTGTTCGAAGACGCGGTCGCCCAATCTGCGGGTGGGCTGCAGAAAGGCCTGAGGTTGCCCCTGGGTGCCGCCAAGACGGTAGGCCCACCCGCGGTGGGCTGCAGTAGAAGAGCCCGCGGTTGCCTCTGCGTGTCGCTGACGGCCGGCTCCACCCGCAGGTGGGCTGCAGAAGGGTTTGCGCTTTGCCTCTGAGTGTCCCGCCACGGGTCGTGTCCACCCTGCGGGTGGGCGCGGCAGAACTGTTTGCGTGGTTTCATGCGGTGTCGTACACGGGCCGGCTCCACCCGGGTGGGGTGTGCAGAAGGGTCTGGCGCTTGCCTCTGAGTGTGCCGCCATCGCCGGCCCACCCGCTGGTGGGTGTGGCAGAAGGCCCTGCGGTTGCCTCTGGATGCGCAGCCACGGCCGCCTACCCGCGGTGGGCGTGCAGAAGGGCCTGCTGTTTCTTCTGGGTTGACGCGAACGAGCCCAGCTTCAGGTGGGCGGCGCAGAACTGTTTATGTGCCTCTGCGTGTCGTGCCATGATCGCCCACCCCGTAGGGTGGCCGGCAGAACTCGTTTGCGCGGTGGCTTCCGCGTAGCCGCCACGTCCGGGCGCATCTGCGGGTGGGCGGCAGTAGGGCCTGTATTTTTCCCCTGCGCCGCCACGGCCGCCCACCCGCTGGTGGGTGTGCAGAAGGTCTCGGCGGTTGCCTCTGAGTGTGCAGCCACGGGCCGGCCTACCCGCGGGTGGAGTGCAGAAGGGCCTCCGCGACACTCTCTGCGTGTCGCCACGCCAGCCCACTCGTGGGTGGGCGGCAGAAGGGCCTGCAGTTTCTTCTGGGTTGACGCGACCCAGCAGCCCACCCGTAGGTGGGCGCGGCAGAACTGTTTGCGGTAGCCTCTGGGTGTGCCGCCATACCGCCCACCCGTAGGTGGGCGGCAGAACTGTTTGCGCGGTGCCTCTGGGTGTGCTGCCACGGCCGCCCACCCTGGGTGTGGGCGGCAGAAGGGCCCTGCTTTTCCCCTGGGTGTGCCGCCACGTAGGCCCACCAGTGTGTGGGCGCGGCAGAAGGGCCTGCGCTGTTTCGGGTGTGCCGCCATGGCCGCCCACTCGCGGGTGGGCGGCAGAAGGGCCTGCAGTTTCTTCTGGGTTGACGCAACGGCCCAGATTACCCGTGGGTGGGCTGCGGCAGAACTGTTAGCTGCAGGCCTCTGGGTGCCGCCACCACCGCCCACCCGCGGAGTTGGCGCGCAGAACTGTTTATGCAGTGCCTCTGGGTGTGCCGCCACGGCCGGCCCACCCGTGGGTGGGCGTGCAGAAGGGGCTCGCGTTTGCCTCTGGGTGCCGCCGTCGGCCGGCCCACCCGCGGGTGGGCGGCAGAAGGGTTTTGCGCTTGCCTCTGGTATGCCGCCACCGCCGCCCACCCGCGTTGGGCTGCAGAAGGGTTTGGCGCTTGCCTCTGACTGTGCCGCCACGGCCGGCCCACCCGTTGGTGGGTGTGCAGAAGGCCCTGCGTTGCCTCTGGGTGTGCAGCCACGGCCGGCCTACCCGTGGGTGGCATGCAGAAGGGCCTGGCGACACTCTCTGGGTGTGCCGCTATCGCCAGCCCACCCGCGGGTGGGCGCAGAAGGGCCCTGCAGTTTCTTCTGGGTTGACGCGAACGACCAGCTTTCCCGTGGGTAGCGGCAGAACTGTTTGCGTTTGCCATTGACGTGCTGCCGACGGCCGCCCCACCCGTGGGTGGGCGCGCAGAACTGTTTTATGCGGTGCCTCTGGGTGTACGCCATACGGCCGGCCCACCCGCAGCGGCATGCAGAAGGGCCCGCGCTTTGCCTCTGGGTTGACGCAACCACCAGCTTACCTGTAGGTGGGCGTGCAGAACTGGTTTGTGTGTGCCTCTGCGTGCCACTCACGACCGCCCACCCTGTGTGGGCGCTGCAGAAGGCCCCGCGGTTGCCCCTGGGTGTGCCGCGATCACCGGCCCACCCGGGTGGGCTGCAGAAGGCCCGCGGTTGCCTCTGGTTTGCCGCCACGGCCGCCCACCAGTGATGGGCGTGGCAGCGGCCCCGAGGTTGCCTGTGGGTGCGCTAATACGGCCGGCCCACCCGCGGGTGGGCGCAGAAGGGCTCATGCGTTCCTCATGTGCGCCTGACTGTCGGCCCACCCGCGGGGTGGCCGGCAGAATGGGCCTGTGCTTGCCTCTCTGGTGTGTTGCCACGGCCGGCCCCACCGTGGGTGGGTGTGCAGAAGGGCCTGCGGTTGCCCCTCTGGGCGTGCTGCCGCCACGGCCGGGCTCTACCCGCGGAGTGGGCATGCAGAAGGGCCCGCGCTTTACCTCTGGGTGCTTCACGACGCCAGCCCACCCCGCGGGTGGGCGTGCAGAAGGGCCTGCAGTTTCTTCTGCTGACGAACGGCCCAGCTTTCCCGTGGGTGGGCGTCCAGAACTGTTTGCGTGTGCCTCAATGTGTGCCGCCGACGGGCCGCTCCACCCGTGGGTGGGCGTGCTGAACTGTTTGCGATGTCTTCTGCGTGCCGCCACGGCCGCCCACCCGCGTAAAGTGGGCGCAGAAGGGCCTGCGCTTGCCTCTGACTGTGCCGCGACGCCGCGCCCACCCGCTGGCGGGTGTGCAGAAGGGCCTGCGCTTTGCCTCTGCGTGCAGGCACGGCCGGGCCCTACCCGTGGGTGGGAGTGCAGAAGGGCCCGCGACTAGATCTGGGTGTGTCAAGACGGCCAGCCCACCCTGCGTGGCTGCAGAAGGGCCTGCAGTTTCTGGTTGACGCGAATCCACCAGCCACCCGCGGTGGGCGCGCAGAACTGTTTGCGCTAGCTCTGGGTGTGCCGACGGGCCGGCCCACCCGTGGGTGGGCGTGCAGAAAGGGCCTGCGTTGTCCCCTGGGTGTACAGCCGGCCACGGTAGGCCCAGCAGTGCGTGAGTGCAGAAGGGCCTGGCGCTTGCCTCTGGGTGTGCCGCCACGGCCGCCCACTCGTGGGTGGGCGCAGAAGGGCCTCGCAGTTTCTGCTGCCGACGAACGAGCAGCCCAACCGTGAGGTGGGCGCAGAACTCGTTTGCGCGCCCTGGGTGTCGCCGCCCAAGGCCGCCCACCCGCAGGTGGGCGCGCAGAACTGCTTTAGGCGGTGCCTCTGGGTGTGCTACGACGGCCGGCCCACCCGCGGTGGGCGCAGAAGGGTCCTGCTTTTCCCCCTGGGTGTGCCGCCACGGCAGGCCCAGTGTGTGGGCTGCAGAAGGGCCTGCGCTGCTCTGGGTGTGCCGCTACGGCCGCCCACTCGCGGGTGGGCGCAGAAGGGCCTGCAGTTTCTTCTGGGTTGACGCGAACGCTAGTGACTACCCGCGTGGGTGGGCGTGCAGAACTGTTAGCGCAGGGCCTCTGCGTGCCGCCACGACCGCCCACCCGTGGAGTTGGGCGTGCAGAACTGCTGCGCGCGCGCTCTGGGTGCGCCGCCGACGGGCCGCGCCCACCTCGCGGGTGGGCGTGGGCAGAAAGCGTCTCCGCGGTTTTCCCCTGGGTGTGCCGCCATCGGTAGCCGGCCCACCCGTGGGTGGGCGCAGCAGAAGGGCTCCGCGCTGCCTCTGCGTGCCGCGATGGCCGCCCACCCGTGGGTGGGCGTGCAGAAAGGGCCCGCGACAGTTTCTTCTGGGCTGAGCGAGACGCCCGGCTCACCCGTGGGTGGGCTGTGCAGAACTGTTTGCGCGTGCCTTCTGGGTGTGCCGCTGACGTCGCCCACCCGCGTGGGTGGGCGCAGAAGGGCTCCGCGCTTGCCTCTGGGTGTGACGCACGAGCCGGTACCCAGCTGCGGGTGCACGGCGCTATTCTGGGTGTACCGCCGCACCCGCGTTTAAGCGCAGAACGGGTTTTGCGCTTTGCTCTGACTGGTGCCGCTCGACGGACCGGCTCCAATCTCACAGGGTGCGTGCAGGAGGGCCCCGGCGAGCGCCTCTGGGTGTGCAGCGCGGCCGGCCCACCCGCGGGTGTGTTGGCATGCAGAAGGGCCCGCGGCCGTACCTGGCTCGCGTGTCATCATCGCCGGCTCCACCCGCGGTGTGCGCAGAAGGGCCTCCAGGTTTCTGCGGTTGACGCGAACGAATCCAGCCACCCGCGGGTGGGCTGCAGAACTGTTTTGGCGCAGGCCATCTGGGTGCTCGGCTGACGGCCGGAAGCCCACCCGTGGCTGGGCTGCGTGAACTGTTTATGCGGTGCCTCTGTGCCACGACGCCGGCCCACCCCTGCGTGGGCGCGGCAGAACGGGCCTGGCGCTGTGCCTGCAAGTCGCACGTCGAGCGCCCAGCCGCAGGTGGTCGCGGCAGAACTGTTTTGGCGTGGTGGCTGCGTGCCACCTGATCGGCCTTCGCGCCGTAAGTGGGCTGTGCAGAAGGGCCCAGCGTCCTGAGCTTTGTCGCACGGCCGCCCACCAGTGGATCGGGCAAAGCAGTGTGAAGGTCGCTGGCAGAGCTGTTTCGTGGTGTGCCTCTGCGTGCGACGGGCGGGGCCGCCCACCCGTGGGTGGGCGCAGTCAAGGGCCCGGCGCAATTCCTGGGTCGCGCCGCCACGCGTCAGCTCCACGCGGGTGGGCTCTGGTCGAAGGCCCGCGGTTTGCCTCGGGTGTGCCTCCACGGGCCCTGCGCGGCACGTGGGTGCAGAAGGCCCGCGCGTTTCGCCTCTAAGCGCATGCCGCCACGGGCCGCCTACCCGCGAGTGGGCATGTGCAGAAGGCCTGGCGACAGATCTGGGTGTGTCGCCATTCGGCCAGCCCACCCGTGGGTGGGCGGCAGAAGCGGGCCTGCAGTTTCTTCTGGGTTGACGCAATCCACCAGCCTACCCGTGCGGTGGGCGCAGCAGAACTGTTTTTCATGCAGTTCTGGGTGTGCCGCCACGGGCCGCTCCACCCGCGGCTGGGCTGCAGAACTGTTTGTGCGTGCGCTCTCTGCGTGCTCGGCGACGGCCGCCTCACCCTGCGGGTGGGCGTGCGGCAGAAGGGCCTGCTGTGGTTGCTCTGCGTGCTAAGCCACAGCCGCCCCACCGCAGTGTGGGTGCGCAGGAAGGGCCTGCGAAGCCGCCTTCTGGCGTGTCGCAAGACGGGCCGGGCTCCACCCGCGAGTGGGCGTGCAGAATGGTTTGCGCTTTTGCCTCTGAGTGCCACGACGGGCCGGTCCACCCGCGGTGGGCGCAGAACTGTTTGGCGCGGTTTCCTGTGCCGCCGATCGGCTCCACCCGCGGGTGGGCTGCGCAGAAGGGTTTGCGCTTGCCCTCTGAGTGTGCTGCCACGGCCGCCCACCCGCGCGAGTGGGCGTGCGCAGAAGGGGCTCCGCGGTTGCCTCTGGGTGTCAGCCACGGGCCGGCTCCACCCGCGGGTGGGTAGCGCAGAAGGGCTCCGCGCTGCTCCTGGGTGTGCACCGCCCAGCCCACCGCGGCTGGGCGTGCAGAGCGGCCTGCAGCTTCTTCTGGGTAGACGCAACGACCAGCTCCACCCGTGGGAGGGCGCGGCAGAACCGTTTGGCGGTGGCTCTGCGTGTCACACGGCCGCCCAGTCTCGCGGTGGGCGTGCAGAACCGTTTTGCGTGTGGCCTGGGTGTGCTCGCTGACGGGTCGGCCCACCCGTGGGTGGCGTGCAGAAGCCCGCGGTTGCCCTGGTGTGCTGCCACGGCCGCCCACCGCGGTGTGGGCGGCAGAACTGTTTGGCGGTGCCTCTGGGTTGCCGACGTCGGCCCACCCGTGGGTGGGCGTGCAGAAGGGCCTGCTTTTCCCCGGGTGTGCTCCCACGGCAGGCCCAACCGTGTGGGCGTGCAGAAGGGCCTGCGCTTGCCTCTGGGTGTGCAGCCATGGCCGCCCACTCGTAGTGGGCGCAGAAGGGCTCTGCAGTTTCTTCTGGGTTGACGAACGTCCAGATTACCCGTGGGGTGGGCGCAGAACTGTTAGCGCAGCTCTGGGTGCCAACGACCGCCCACCCGCATGGCGTGCGCGGCAGAACTGTTTGTTTGTGGCTCTGGGTGTGCCGGACGTGCCGGCCCAACCGCGGGTGGCGTGCAGAAGGGCTCCGGGCGTTGCCTCTGCGTGTGCCGCGACGGCAGCCCACCGGGTGGGCGCGGCGGGAAGGGTTTGCGCTTGCCCTGTCGGCCGCCACTCGCCGGCCCACCCGTGCTTAGCGCAGAAGGGTTTGGCGCTTTTGCCTCTGACTGTGCCGCCATCGGCCGCCCACCCGTTGGTGTGGGCGTGCAGAAGGCCCTGCGTTGCCTCTGGGTGTGCAGCCACGGCGGCCCACCCGTGGGTGGGCATGCAGAAGGGCCTGCGACACTTCTGCGTCACACGGGCCAGCCCACCCGGGTGGGCGGCAGAAGGGCCCGCAGTTTCTTCTGGGTTGACGAACGACCAGCTTTCCCGTGGGTGGGCTGCAGAACTGTTTGGCGCTTGCCATTGGGTGTGCCAGACGTCTTCACCCGGGTGGGCGGCAGAACTGTTTGCGTAGTGCCTGCGTGCCGCCACGGCCGCCCACCCGGCGCATGCAGAAGGGCCCTGGCGTCTCTGGGCTGACGCAACGACCAGCTCCGTAGGTGGGCGTGCAGAACCGTTTGCGTGCTCTGCGTGCCGCCGCCGATCGCCCACCCGCGCGTGGGCGCAGTATGCGCGCGCGCTGCCTCTGGGTGTCAGCCGCCATCGCCGGCCCACCCGCGAGCGCAGAAGCGCCCGCGCGTTGCCTCTCGGCGTGCCGCCATCGCGCTGGCCCACCCGCGACGGGCGTGCAGAACTGCATGCCGCGGTGGCCTCCTGCGTGCCGCCACGGGCCGCACCCGCAAGCAGTGGTCGCGCAGCAGCCTGCGCTACTGCGTGATCGCCACGGCCGGCGCCCCGCTGGGAGCGTGCAGGAGGGCCCGCGTTGCCTCTGCCTGCAGCCACGGCCGCCCACCAGCGCGTGGCGCAGCATGCGGGCCTGGCGGGTTGCCTCTGGGTGTGCAGCCAATCGCCAGCCAACCCTTGCGGTACGCGGCAGAACTGGTTTGCCTGCGGTGCCTCTGGGCTGCCGCTGACGACCAGCTTTCCCGTCGTGGGTGTGCGTCCAGAACTGTTTATGGGCGTGTGCCTCTGGTGTGCCGCCAGCTGCTGGCCGGCTCCACCCGCTGCGGGTGTGGGCGTGCAGAAGCTCGGCCTGCATGGTGCTGCGCCGCCACGGCGCCCACCCTGCGGGTGCGCGTGCAGAAGGGCCTGGCGTTGCCCCTGCGTGCCGCCACGCCGCCCACCTCGTAAGAGCGTGCAGAAGGGCCTGCGCTTGCCTCTGCGTGGTGGCACGGCCGGCCTACCCGCGGGTGGGAGTGAAGGGCCTGCGATTAGATCTGGGTGTCGCGACGCCAGCCCACCCCGCAGTGGGCGCAGAAGGGCCTGCAGTTTCTTCTGGGCTGACAACAGACCAGCTTACCCGTGGGTGGGCGGCAGAACTGTTTGCGTGGTGCCTCTGGGTGTGCCGCGTCGGCCCACCCGTGGGTATGCAGAACTGTTTGCGGTGGCTCTGCGTGCCGCCACGGCCGCCCACCTGCGGTATGGCAGAAGGCCTGCAGTTTTCCTCTGGCGCCGCCACGCCGCCCACCCGTGGTGGGTGTGCAGAAGCGCCTGCGTTGCCTCTGGGGTGCAGCCACGGCCGGCCTACCCGTGGGTGGGCGTGCAGAAGGGCCTGGCGCTTCTGGGTGCCGCACGCCAGCCCACTCGTGGGTGGGCGGCAGAAGGCCTGCAGTTTCTTCTGGGTTGACGCGAACGAGCAGCCCACCCGCGGGTGGGCGGCAGAATCACGCGGTGCCTCTTCTGGTGCCGCCATACCGGGCCTACCCGTGGGTGGGCGTGGAGAACTGTTTGGCGCGTGCCTCTGGGTGTGCCGACGGCCGCCCACCGCGGGTGGGCGCGGCAGAGGGCCTGCTTTTCCCCTGGGTGTGCCGCCACGTGTAGGCCCACCAGTGTGTGGCTGCAGAAGGGCCTGGCGTTCTTCTGCGTGCCGCCACGGCCGCCCACCTCGTGGGGCGGCAGAAGGGCCTGCAGTTTCTTCCTGGCTGACGAACGGCCCAGATACCCGCGGGTGGGCGGCAGAACTGTTAGCGCAGGCCTCTGCGTGCCGCCACCAATCGCCCACCCTTGAGCTACGCGGCAGAACTGTTTTGGCGTGGTGCCCTGCGTGCCGCGACGGCCGGCCCACCCGTCGGTGGGCGTGCAGAAGGGCCTGGCGTGTTGCCTCTGGGTGTGCCGCTGACGGCCGGCCCCACCCGCGGGTGGGTCGTGCAGAAGGGTTTGCGCTGTCTCTGCGTGCCGCCACCGCCGCCCACCCGCGTTTGGGCGCGAGAAGGGTTTGGCGCTTTGCCTCTGACTGTGCCGCCATCGGCCGCCCACCACTGCTAGGTGTGTGCAGAAGGCCCCTGCGGTTGCCTCTGCGTGCAGCCACGGCCGGGCCTACCCGCAGGGTGGGCATGCAGAAGGGCCCGCGCATCACTTCTGGGTGTGTCACTGACGGCCAGCCCAATCTGCGGGTGGGCGTGCAGAAGGGCCTGCAGTTTCTTCTGGCTGACGCGAACGCACCAGCTTTCCCGTGGGTGGGCGCGCAGAACTGTTTGCGCTTTGCCATTGGATGTGCCGCTGACGTCGGCCCAACCCGCGGGTGGGCGTGCAGAACTGTTTGCGCGTTGCCTCTGGGTGTCGTCACGTCGCGCCCACCCGCGTGCGTACGCAGAAGGGCCCTGGCGCTTGCCTCTGCTGACGCAATCGACCAGCTTACCCGTAGGTGGGCGGCAGAACTGTTTGTGTGTGGCCTCTGCGTGCTACCACGACAATCGCCCACCCGCGGTGTGGGCGGCAGAAGGGCTCTGCGGTTGCCCTCTGGGTGTGCCGCTATCACGGGCTCCACCCGCGGGTGGGCGCGGTAGAAGGGCTCCGCGTTGCCTCTGGGTTTGCCGCCACGGGCCGCCCACCAGTGGATGGGCGCAGAAGGCCTCCCGCGGTTGCCTGCGTGGCGCCTTTACATCGACGTCGGCCCACCCGCGGGTGGGCGCAGAAGGGCCTGCGCGCTTTCCTTCGCGCGCCATCGACGGCCGGCCCACCCGCGGTGGGCGTGCAGAATGGCCTGTGTTTTGCCCCTCTGCGTGTTGCCACGGGCCGGCCCTACCGCGGGTGGGTGTGCAGAAGGGGCCCGCGGTTGCCTCTGGGCGCGCCGCCACGGCCGCCTACCCGTGAGTGGGCATGCAGAAGGGCCTGCGCTTACCTCTGGGTGTGTCGCCATCGCCAGCCCACCCTGCGGTGGGCTGCGGCAGAAGGGCCTGCAGTTTCTTCTCGGCTGACGCAATCGCACCAGCTTTCCCGCGGGTGGGCGCCCAGAACTGTTTATGCGGTGCCTCAATGTGTGCCGCGACGTCGGCTCCACCCGCGGTGGGCGCGGCTGAACTGTTTGGCGTGCCTCTGGGTGTGCGCCACACGCCGCCCACCCGCGTGTGTAGGTGCAGAAGGGTCTGGCGCTTTGCCTCTGACTGTGCCGCCATCGCCGCCCACCCGCTGGCGTGGTGTGCAGAAGGCCTGCGCTTGCCTCTGGGTGTGCAGGCACGGCCGGTCACCCGCGGGTGGGAGCGCATGACGCGCGCGACAGATCCAGCGCCGCCTGACGCCAGCCCGCACCCGTGCGCGGCAGGAAGGGCCCGCAGTTTCTTCTGGGCCGACGCGATCCACCAGCCTACCCGCAGTGGGCGGCAGAACCGTTTGGCGCGGTGCCTGCTGCTGTCGCTGCCGCCGTGGCCTCCGCACCGCGGGTGGGCGGCAGAAGGGCCTGCTTTTCCCTGCGTGCCAGCCACGGTAGGCCCAGCAGTGTGGGCGCAGAAGGGCCTGGCGCTTTGCCTCTGGGTGTGCCGCACATGGCCGGCCCACTCGTGGGTGGGCGCGCAGAAGGGCCTGCAGTTTCTTCTGGGTTGACGCGACGAGCAGCCCACCCGTAGGTGGGCGGCAGAACTGTTTATGCGGTGCCTCTGGGTGTGCCGCCAGGCCGCCCACCCGTAGGTGGGCGTGCAGAACTGCTTGCGCGGTGCCTCTGGGTGCTGCCACGTCGCCCGCACCCGTGGGTGGGCTGCAGAAGGGCCTGCTTTTCCCCTGGGTGTGCCGCTCACGGTAGGCCCACCAGCGTGTGGGCGGCAGAAGGGCCTGCGCTAAGTCTCTGGGTGTGCCGCCACATGGCCGGCCCACTCGTGGCGGGCGGCAGAAGGGCCTGCAGTTTCTTCTGGGTTGACGCAACGCTAAGATTACCCGTGGGTGGGCGGCAGAACTGTTAGCTGCAGTGCCTCTGCGTGCCGCAACGACCGCCCACCCGCGGAGTTGGCGCAGAACTTTATGCGCGTCTCTGCGTGCCGCTATCGCGCCCAATCCGTGGGTGGGCGCAGAAGGCCTCGCGGTTGCCTGCGTTGCCACGCGTCGGCCCAATCCCGCGGGTGGGCGTGCAGAAGGGCCTGCGCGCTTTCCCTCTGCGCGCCTAATACGGCCGCCCACCCGTGGGTGGGCATGCAGAAGGGCCCGGCGATTAGATCTGGTGCCGCCGACGGCCGCCCACCCGCGGGTGGGCGCGCAGAACTGTTTGCGTGTGCTCTGGGTGTGCCGCCACGGCCGGCCCACCCGCGGCATGCGGCAGAAGGGCCTGGCGCTGTCTCTGGGCTGACGCTAAACGCACCAGCTTACACGTAGGTGGGGCATGCAGAACCGTTTGTGTGTGCCTCTGCGTGCTACACACGACCGGCCCACCCGCGGTGTGGGCGTGCAGAAGGGCCTGCGGTTGCTCTGCGTGCCGCTATACGCCGCCCACCCGCGGGTGGGTGGGGCGCAGAAGGGCCTGCGGTTGCCCCTGGTTTGCCATCGACGGGCCGCCCACCCGTGGTGGGCGGCAAAAGGGTCCCAGGTTCTTCGCTGACGCTAACGCACCAGCCATACCCGTGGGTGGGCTGCGCAGAACTGTTTATGCAGTCTCTGGGTGTGCCGCCGACGGCCGGCCCACCCGTGGCTGGGCGGCAGAACTGTTTACGCGGTGCCTCTGGGTGTTCCGCTGACGGTCGGCTCCACCCGTGGGTGGGCGTGCAGAAAGGCCTGAGGTTGCCCTCGGGTGTGCCGCTGACGGCAGGCCCACCCGCGTGTGGGCGCGCAGAAGAGCTCCGCGGTTGCTCTTGCGTGTCGCTATCGGCCGCCCACCCGCGGGTGGGCGTGCAGAATGGTTTGGCGCTTTGCCTCTGAGTGTGCCGCCATCGGCCGGTCCACCCGTGGGTGGGCGGCAGAACTGTTTGGCGGTGGCTTCCATGCGGTGTCGCCAGACGGCCGGCCCACCCGCGGGTGCATGCGGCAGAAGGGTTTGCGCTTGCTCTCTGAGTGTGCCGCCAGACGCCGCCCACCCGCTGGTGGGTGCAGAAGGTTCTGGCGGTTGCCTCTGGGATGTGCAGCCGACGGGCCGCCTACCCGCGCGGGCATGCAGAAGGGCCTGGCGATTACTCTCTGCGTGCCGGCACGACGCCAGCCCACCCGCGGGTGGGCGTGCAGAAGGGCCTGCGCTTTGCTTCTGGGTTGACGAACGCCACCGATGGCTCTCCCGGGTGGGCGTGCAGAACTGTTTGCGTGTGTGCCTCTGCGTGCCGCCACGGTCGGCCCAGCCGCGGGTGGGGGTGCAGAACTGTTTGCGCTGTGCCCCTGGGTGTGCCGCTGACGCCGGCCCACCCATTGGTGGGTGTGCAGAACGGGCCTGCGTTTGCTCCCTGGGTGTGCAGCACGGGCCGGCCCACCCGTAAGTGGAGTGCAGAAGGGCCTGCGATCTGATCTGGTGTCGCTCGACGGCCAGATTACCCATTGGGGTGGGCGTGCAGAAGGGCCTGCAGTTTCTTCTGGGTTGGACGCGAATCCACCAGCTTACCCTGCGGGTGGGCGCAGAACTGTTTGCGCGTGCCTCTGGGTGTGCCGCTAACCGGCCCACCCGGTGCGTGCAGAACTGTTTCTATGCGGTGCCTCTGGGTGTTCCCGCTGACGGCCGGCTGCCCACCCGTGGGTGGGCATGCAGAAGAGCCCGGCGGTTGCCTCTGCGTGTCACGACGGCCGGCTCCACCCGCGGGTGGGCGTGCAGAAGGGTTTGCGGTTTGCTTCTGAGTGCCGCCACGGGCCGTCCACCCGTGGGTGGGCGGCAGAACTGTTTGGCGGTGGCTCTGGGCGGTGCCGCCGACGGGCCGGCCCACCCGTGGGTGGGCTGCAGAAGGGCCTGCTTTTCCCCCGGGTGTGCCGCCACGGTAGGCCCACCAGTGTGGGCGTGCAGAAGGGCCTGGCGCTTTGCCTCTGGGTGTGCCGCCATGGCCGGCTCCACTCGTGGGTGGGCGGCAGAAGGGCCTGCAGTTTCTTCTGCTGACGCGAACGTCCAGATTACCCGGGTGGGCGGCAGAACTGTTTGCGGTGCTCTGGGTGTGCCGCCAATGACGTCAGCCCACCCGTGAGTTGGCTGGCAGAAGGGTTCTGCGGTTGCTCTGGGTGTGCCGCACGGCCGCCCATTCGTGGGTGGGCTGCAGAAGGGTTTGGCGGTTGCCTCTGCGTGCCGCCACTGCCGCCCACCCGCGTTTGGGCGCAGAAGGGTTTGGCGCTTGCTCTGACTGTGCCGCCACGGCCGGCCCACCCGCTGGTGGGTGTGCAGAAGGCCCCGCGGTTGCCTCTGGGTGTGCAGCCACGGCCGGCCTACCCGCGGGTGGGCATGCAGAAGGGCCCGCGACAGCCTCTGGTGTGTCAAGACGGCCAGCCCACCCGTGGTGGGCGGCAGAAGGGCCTGCAGTTTCTTCTGCTGACGCAATCCACCAGCTTTCCGCGGGTGGGCGGCAGAACTGTTTATGCTTGCCATTGCGTGCCGCCGACGGGCCGCCCACCCGCGGGTGGGCGGCAGAACTGTTTATGCGGTGCCTCTGGGTGTGCCGCCACGGCCAGCCCACCCGCGCGCGGGGCGTGCAGAAGGGCCCGCGCTTTGTCTCTGGGCTGACGCATCCACCAGCTTACCTGTAGGTGGGCTGCGGCAGAACTGTTTGTGTGTGCCCTCTGAGGTGCCACCATCGACCGCGACCCGCAGTGGGCGTGCAGAAGGGCCCGCGGTCGTCTCTCTGCGTGTCGCTATCGCCGGCCCCACCAGTGGTTGGGCGCAGAAGGTCCCCTCGCGGTTGCCTCTGGTTTTGCCACACGACGGCCGCCCACCCGTGGGTGGGCTGCAGAAGGGTCCCTGCGGTTACGCTTCTGCGCCACTGACGGCCCGGCCCACCCGCGGGTGGGCGTGCAGAAGGGCCTGCGGTTGCCTCTGGGTGTGTTGCCACCGGCCGCCCTCACCGCGGGTGGGTGTGCAGAAGGCCCGCGGTTGCCTCTTGGCCGCGTCGCCACGGGCCGGCCTACCCGCGGAGTGGGCATGCAGAAGGGCCTGCGCTTACCTCTGCGTGCTCGCCACGGCCAGCCCACCCTTTTGGGTGGACGGCAGAAGGGCCTGCAGTTTCTTCTGGGCTGACGCGAACGACCAGCTTTCCCGCGGGTGGGCGGCCCAGAACTGTTTGGCGCGGTGCCTCAATGTGTGCCGCCGACGTCGCCCACCCGCGGGTGGGCGTGGCTGAACTGTTTGCGCAGTGCTCTCTGCGTGCCGCCACGGCCGGCCCACCCGTGGGTGGAGGTGCAGAAGGGCCTGCGCTTGCCCCTGCGTCAGCCGACGGCCGCCCACCCATTGGTGGGTGTGCAGAAGGGCCCCGCGCTTTGCCTCTGCGTGCAGGCACGGCCGCCCACCCGCGGGTGGGAGTGCAGAAGGGCCTGGCGACAGATCTGGGTGTGTCACACGGCCAGCCCACCCTGCGGGTGGGGCGTGGCAGAAGGGCCTGCAGTTTCTTCTGGGTTGACGCGAACGCACCAGCTTACCCGCGGGTGGGGGTGCAGAACTGTTTGGCGCAGTGCCTCTGGGTGTGCTGCCACGGCCGGCCCACCCGTGGCTGGGCGGCAGAACTGTTTATGCGGTGCCTCTGCGTTCGCCGACGGCCGGCCCACCCGCGGGTGGGCGCGGCAGAAAGGCCTGAGGTTGCCCCTGGGTGTGCCGCCACGTAGGCCCACCCGCGGTGGGCGTGCAGAAGAGACTGCGTTGCCTCTGGGTGTGTCGCCACGGCCGCCCACCCGTGGGTGGGCTGCAGAAGGGTTTGCGCTTGCCTCTGAGTGTGCCGCCACGGCCGTGTCCACCCTGCGGGTGGGCTGCAGAACTGTTTGCTTGTGGCTCATGCGGTGTCGCCGACGGGCCGCCCACCCGCGGGTGGAGCGGCAGAAGGGTTTGCGTTGTTCTCTGAGTGTGCCGCCACGGCCGGCCCACCCGTTGGTGGGTGTGCAGAAGGCCCCGCGTTGCCTCTGGATGTGCAGCGACGGGCCGGCCTACCCGTGGGTGGGGCATGCAGAAGGGCCCGCGTTACCTCTGGGTGTGCCAAGACGCCAGCCCACCCGTGGGTGGGCGCAGAAGGGCCTGCTGTTTCTTCTGGGCTGACGCAACGACCAGCTTTCCAGTGGGTGGGCGCGGCAGAACTGTTTGCGCAGTGCCTCTGGGTGTGCTTCGAAGACGGCCGCCCACCCGCGGGTGGGCTGCAGAACTGTTTTATGCGTAGTGGCTCTATGCGGTGCCGCCACGGCCGGGCGCATCTGCGGGTGGGCGGCAGTAGGGCCTGTATTTTCCCCTGGGTGCTTACTCGACGGCCGGCCCACCCGCTGGTGGGTGTGCAGAAGGGCCCGCGACACTTCTGCGTTCTCGCCACGGCCAGCCCACTAGTGGGTGGGCGGCAGAAGGGCCTGCAGTTTCTTCTGGGTTGATCGCGAACGAGCAGCCCACCCGTGAGGGTGGGCGCGGCAGAACTGTTTGCGTAGTGCCTCTGGGTGTGCCGCTAGCGTCGGCCCACCCCGTGAGGGTGGGCGTGCAGAACTGTTTGGCGTGTGCCTCTAAGTGTGCTGTTGACGGCCGCCCACCCGCGGGTGGGCGCGCAGAAGGGCCTGCTTTTCCCCCTGGGTGTGCCGCCACGGTAGGCCCACCAGTGTGTGGGCTGCAGAAGGGCCTGCGCTTGCCTCTGGGTGCCGCACATGGCCGCCCACTGTGGGTGGGCGGCAGAAGGGCCTGCAGTTTCTTCTGGGTTGACGCACGGCCCAGATTACCCGTGGGTGGGCGTGCAGAACTGTTAGCGCAGCTTCCTGCGTGCCGCCACGCACCGCCCACCCGCGTGAGTTGGGCGCGGCAGAACTGTTTGTGCGGTGCCTCTGCGTGCTTCGCCGACGGCCGCCCACCCGTGGGTGGGCGGCAGAAGGGCTTATGCTTTGCCCCTGGATGTGCCGCCACTGCCGCCCACCCGCGCTTGGGCGCAGCAGAAGGATTTGCGCTTGCTCTGACTGTGCCGCCACGGCCGCCCACCCGCTGGTGGGTGTGTAGAAGGTCTCCGCGGTTGCCTCTGGGTGTGCAGCCACGGCCGGCCTACCCGTGGGTGGGGCATGCAGAAGGGCTCGCGATTAGATCTGGGTGTGCCGCTGACGGCCAGCCCACCCGTGGGTGGGCGGCAGAAGGGCCTGCAGTTTCTTCTGGGTTGACGCAATCCACCAGCTTTCCCGTGGGTGGGCGGCAGAACTGTTTATGCTTTTGCCATTGCGTGCCGCCGACGTCGGCTCCACCCGTGGGTGGGCGTGCAGAACTGTTTGCGTTGCGCTTCTGCGTGTCGCCACGGGCCGCCCACCCGCAGTGCGCAGCAGAAGCTGGCCCGCGCTTGCTTCTGGGTTGACGCGAACGACCAGCTTACCTGTAGGTGGGCGTGCAGAACTGTTTGTGTGTGCTCTGCGTGCTACCACGACCGGCCCACCCGCGTGTGGGGCGTGCAGAAGGGCCTGGCGGTTTCCTCTGGGTGTGCCGCTATCACCGCCCACCCGCGGGTGGGCGCAGAAGGGCCTGGCGGTTGCCTCTGGGTTTGTCACACGGCCGCCCACCAGTGGATGGGCGTGCAGAAGGCTCCCGCGGTTGCCTCTGCGTGCTTTACCACGGCCGCCCACTCGTGGGTGGGCGCAGAAGGGCCTGCAGTTTCTTTCCTGTTGACGAACCCAGCAGCCCACCCGAGGTGGGCGGCAGAACTGTTTGCGCAGGCTTCTGGGTGTGCCGCTACGCCGCCCACACCGTGGTGGGCGGCAGAACTGTTTGGCGGTGCCTCTGGGTGTGCTGCCACGGCCGCCCCACCCGTGGGTGGGCGTGCAGAAGGGCCTGCTTTTCCCCCTGTGTGTGCCGCCACGGCAGGCCCACCAGCGTGTGGGCGTGCAGAAGGGCCTGCGCTTTGCCTCTGCGTGCCGCTACGGCCGGCCCACCCGTGGGTGGGCGTGCAGAAGGGCCTGCAGTTTCTTCTGGGCTGACGCAACGTCCAGATTACCCGTGGGTGGGCTGCAGAACTGTTAGCGTGCCTCTGGGTGTGCCGCCACCGACCGGCCCACCCGTGAGTTGGCGGCAGAACTGTTTATGCGGTGCCTCTGCGTGCTTGCCGCGTCGGCCCACCCGTGGGTGGGCGTGCAGAAGGGTTTGCGCTTGCCTCTGATGTGCCGCCACCGCCGGCCCACCCGCGTTTGGGCGCAGAAGGATTTGCGCTTGCTCTCTGACTGTGCCGCCACGGCCGCCCACCCGTTGGTGGGTGTGCAGAAGGCTCCGCGGTTGCCTCTGCGTGCAGCCACGGCCGGCCTACCCGTGGGTGGGCATGCAGAAGGGCCTGGCGATTAGATCTGGGTGTGTCAAAGACGGCCAGCCCACCCCGTGGGTGGGCGTGCAGAAGGGCCTGCAGTTTCTTCTGGGTTGACGCAATCCACCAGCTTTCCCGTGGGTGGGCGTGCAGAACTGTTTGCGCTTGCCATTGGGTGTGCCGCCACGGCCGGCCCACCCGCGGGTGGGCGTGCAGAACTGCTTCATGCGGTGCCTCTGCGTGCCGCCGACGCCGGCCCAACCCGCGGCATGCGGCAGAAGGGCCCTAGCGCTTGTCTCTGGGCTGACGCACCACCAGCTCACCTGTAGGTGGGCTGCAGAACTGTTTGTGTGTGCCTCTGCGTGCCACTGACGACCGGCCCACCCGCGTGGGCGTGCAGAAGGGCCTGCGGTTGCCTCTGGTGTGCCGCTATCACCGCCCACCCGCAGGGTGGGCTGCAGAAGGGCCCGCGGGTTGCCTCTGGTTTGCCGCCACGGGCCGCCCACCAGTGGATGGGCGTGCAGAAGGCCCTGCGGTTGCCTCTGGGTGCGCTTTACCACGGCCGGCCCACTCGTGGGTGGGCGTGCAGAAGGGCCTGCAGTTTCTTCTGGGTTGATCGCGAATGAAAGCAGCCCACCCGTGAGGTGGGCGGCAGAACCGTTTCGCGCGGTGCCTCTGGGTGTGCCGCCAGCGTCGGCCCACACGTAGGTGGGCGTGCAGAACTGTTTAGGCGGTGCCTCTGGGTGTGCCGTACGGCCGGCCCACCCGTGGGTGGGCGTGCAGAAGGGCCTGCTTTTCCCCTGGGTGTGCCGCCACGGTAGGGCCCACCAGTGTGTGGGCGGCAGAAGGGCCTGCGCGCTGTCTTCTGGGTGTCGCTACGGCCGCCCACTCGTGGGGTGGGCGGCAGAAGGGCCTGCAGTTTCTTCTGGGTTGACGCAACGCCCAGATTACCCGTGGGTGGGCGTGCAGAACCGTTAGCGGTAGCCTCTGGGTGTGCTCGCCACGACCGCCCACCCGCGGAGTTGGGCGGCAGAACTGTTTGCGTGTGCTCTGGGTGTGTCAAGACGGGCCGGCCCACCCGTGGGTGGCCGCAGAAGGGTTTATGCTTGCTCTGGGTGCCGCTGCCACCGCCGGCCCACCCGCGGTTTGGGCGGCAGAAGGATTTGCGCTTGCCTCTGGACTGTGCCGCCACGGCCGCCCCAATCTCGCTTGGTGGGTGTGCAGAAGGTCCCGCGTTGCCTCTGCGTGCAGCCACGCCGGCCTACCCGTGGGTGGGCATGCAGAAGGGCCCGCGATTAGATCTGCGTGTCGCCGACGCCAGCCCACCCGTGGGTGGGCGTGCAGAATGGGCCTGCAGTTTCTTCTGGCTGACGCGAACGCACCAGCTTCCCGTGGGTGGGCGGCAGAACTGTTTTATGCTTGCCATTGGGTGTGCCGCCACGGCCGCCCACCCTGCGGGTGGGCGTGCAGAACTGTTTGCGCGGTGCCTCTGCGTGTCCCGCCACGGCCGCCCACCCGCAGCGTATGCGCAGAAGGGCCTGCGCTTGCCTCTGGGTTGACGCAGAACGCACCAGCTTACCTGTAGGTGGGCTGCAGAACTGTTTGTGTGTGCCTCTGCGTGCCATCGCGACCGGCCCACCCGTGTGGGGCGTGCAGAAGGGCCTGCGGTTGCTCTGAGTGTGCCGCACGGCCGCCCACCCGCGGGTGGGCTGCAGAAGGCTCCGCGGTTGCCTCTGGGTTTGCCGCCACGGCCGGCCCACCAGTGGATGGGCTGCAGAAGGCTCCCGCGTTGCCTCTGGGTGCTTCACGACGGGCCGCCCACCCGTGGGTGGGCTGCAGAAGGGCCTGCGCTTTCCTGTGGGTGCTTCATCGACGCCGGCTCCACCCCGTGGGTGGGCTGCAGAAGGCCCCGCGGTTGCCTCTGGTGTGCTGCCACGGCCGGGCCTACCCGCGGAGTGGGCATGCAGAAGGGCCTGGCGCTTACCTCTGGGTGTGCCACGACGGCCAGCCCACCCGTGGGTGGGCGCAGAAGGGCCTGCAGTTTCTTCTGGGTTGACGCAACGCACCAGCTTTCCCGTGGGTGGGCGGCCCAGAACTGTTTATGCGGTGCCTCAATGTGTGCCGCCGACGGGCCGCTCCACCCGTGGGTGGGCGGCTGAACTGTTTATGCAGTGCTCTCTGGGTGTGCCGCCACGGCCGCCCACCCGTGGGTGGAGGTGCAGAAGGGCCTGCGCTTTGCCCCTGCGTGTCACACGCCGCCCACCCCATTGGTGGGTGTGCAGAAGGGCCTGGCGCTTGTCTCTGCGTGCAGGCACGGGCCGGCCTACCCGCGGGTGGGAGTGCAGAAGGGCCCGCGATTAGATCTGGGTGTGCTGCCACGGCCAGCCCACCCGTGGGTGGGCGTGCAGAAGGGCCTGCAGTTTCTTCTGGCTGACGCAACGACCAGCTTACCCGGGTGGGCGCGGCAGAACTGTTTGCGCAGTGCCTCTGCGTGCCGCCACGGCCGCCCACCCGCGGGCTGGGCGCAGAACTGTTTCATGCGGTGCCTCTGGGTGTTCCGCCGACGGTCGGCTCCACCCGTGGGTGGGCGCGCAGAAAGGCCTGAGGTTGCCCCTGGGTGTGCCGCTGACGGTAGGCCCACCCGCGGGTGGGCGTGCAGAAGGGTTTGGCGCTAGTCTCTGAGTGTGCCGCCACGGCCGGTCCAATCTGCGGTGGGCGCAGAACTGTTTTATGCGGTGGTTTCATGCGGTGCCGCCGACGGCCGGCTCCCACCCGCGGGTGGGCGGCAGAAGGGTTTATGCTTGCTCTCTGAGTGTGCCGCCATCGGCCGGCCCACCCGCTGGTGGGTGTGCAGAAGGTCTCCCGCGGTTGCCTCTGGATGTGCAGCCACGGCCGCCCACCCGCGGGTGGGCATGCAGAAGGGCCCTGCGATTACCTCTGGTGTGCCGCGACGCCAGCCCACTCGCGGGTGGGCGTGCAGAAGGGCCTGCTGTTTCTTCTGGGTTGACGCAAACGCAGCAGCCTCACCCGTAGGTGGGCGCAGAACTGTTTATGCGGTGCCTCTGGGTGTGCCGCCATAGGCCGCCCAACCCCGTGAGGTGGGCGCGCAGAACTGTTTGTGCGGTGCCTCTGGGTGCTGCTGACGGCCGCCCACCCGCGGGTGGGCGCAGAAGGGCTCTGTTTTCCCCCTGGGTGTGCCGCCACGGTAGGCCCACCAGTGTGTGGGCGGCAGAAGGGCTCGCGCTGCCTCTGGGTGTGCCGCCATGGCCGCCCACTCGTGGGTGGGCGGCAGAAGGGCCTGCAGTTTCTTCTGGGCTGACGCTAACGCCCAGATTACCCGCGGGTGGGCTGCGGCAGAACTGTTAGCGCAGGCCTCTGGGTGTCGCCACGTAATCGCCCACCCGCGGGGTGGGCTGCAGAAGGGTTTGCGCGTTGCCTCTGCGTGCCGCCACTGTCGCCCACCCCGCGTTTGGGCGCGGCAGAAGGATTTATGCGTTTGCTCTCTGACTGTGCCGCCACGGCCGCCCACCCGTTGGTGTGGGTGTGCAGAAGGCCCCTGCGGTTGCCTCTGGGTGTGCAGCCACGGCCGCCCTACCCGCGGGTGGGCATGCAGAAGGGCCCGCGACTAGATCTGGGTGTGTCAAGACGCCAGCCCAATCTCGCGGGTGGGCGGCAGAAGGGCCTGCAGTTTCTTCTGGGTTGACGCGAACGCACCAGCTTTCCCGCGGGTGGGCGTGCAGAACTGTTTGCGCTTTGCCATTGCGTGCCGCCACGGCCGGCCCGGCCCGTGGGTGGGCGTGCAGAACCGTTTGCGCGGTGCCTCTGCGTGTGCCATCACTTGACCGGCCCACCCGCAGGTGGGCGCAGTAGAAGGCCTGCGGTTGCCTCTGGGTGTGCCGCTATCACCGCCCACCCCGTGGGTGGGCGCGCAGAAGGCCTCCCGCGGTTGCCCTGGGTTTGCCAGCCACGCGCCGGGCCCACCAGTGGATGGGCGTGCAGAAGGTCTCGCGGTTGCCTCTGGGTGCTTTACCATCGGCCGCGCTCCACCCCGGGTGGGCGGCAGAAGGGCCTGGCTGCTCTGGGGGAGCTTCACGACGGCCGGCCCACCCGCGGGCTGGGCGTGCAGAAGGGCTCCGTGGTTGCCTCTGGTGTGTTGCCACGGCCGGCCCCTACCGCGGGTGGGTGTGCAGAAGGGCCCGCGGTTGCTTCTGGCTGCCGCCACGGGCCGCCCACCCGCGGAGTGGGCATGCAGAAGGGCCTGGCGCTTACCTCTGGGTGTGCCGCTACGCCAGCCCACCTGCGGTGGGCGGCAGAAGGGCCTGCAGTTTCTTCTGGGTTGACGCAACGACCAGCTTTCCCGCGGGTGGGCGCCCAGAACTGTTTGGCGCAGTGCCCTCAATGTGTCGCCGACGGCCGGCCCACCCGTGGGTGGGCGCGGTTGAACTGTTTGCGTAGGCCTTCTGGGTGTGCCGCCACGGCCGCCCACCCGCGGGTGGAGGTGCAGAAGGGCCTGCGCTTTGCCCCTGCGTGCCGCCACGGGCCGCCCACCCATTGGTGGGTGTGCAGAAGGGCCTGGCGCTTGCCTCTGGTGTGCAGGCACGGGCCGCCCACCCGCGGGTGGGAGTGCAGAAGGGCCTGCGATTAGATCTGGGTGTGCCGCCAGACGGGCCAGCCCACCCGCGGGTGGCCGTGCAGAAGGGCCTGCAGTTTCTTCTGGCTGACGAACGCACCAGCTTACCCGTGGGTGGGCTGCAGAACTGTTTGCGTAGTGCTCTCTGGGTGTGCTCGCCACGGCCGGCCCACCCGCGGGCTGGGCGCGCAGAACTCGTTTGCGCGGCGCTCTGCGTTCACACGCCGGCCCACCCGTGGGTGGGCGCAGAAAGGCCTGAGGTTGCCCCCTGGGTGTGCCGCCACGGTAGGCCCACCCGCGTGTGGGCGTGCAGAAGAGCCCGCGCGTTGCCTCTGGGTGTGTCGCCGACGCCGCCCACCCGTGCAAGTGGGCGGCAGAAGGGCTTGCGCTTGCCTCTGAGTGTGCCGCCACGGCCGGTCCACCCGCGGGTGGGCGTGCAGAACTGTTTGCGCGGTGGCTTCCGCGTAGTGCCGCTGACGGGCCGGCTCCACCCCGCGGGTGGGCGCAGAAGCGGTTTGCGCTGTGTTCTGAGTGTGTCACACGGGCCGGCCCACCCGCTGGTGGGTGTGCAGAGGCTCCCGCGTTTGCCTCTGGATGTGCAGCCACGGCCGCCCACCCGCAGGGTGGCATGCAGAAGGGCCCGCGACACTCTCTGGGTGTGTCACACGCCAGCCCACTCGCGGGTGGGCGGCAGAAGGGCCTGCAGTTTCTTCTGGGTTGACGAACGAAAGCAGCCCACCCGTAGGTGGGCGGCAGAACTGTTTGCGCAGTGCCTCTGGGTGTGCCGCTACGTCGGCCCACCCGTAGGTGGGCGCGCAGAACTGTTTGGCGCGTGCCTCTGGGTGTGTTGCCACGGGCCGCCCAATCTGCGGGTGGGCGTGCAGAAGGGCCTGCTTTTCCCCCTGGGTGTGCCGCCACCGTAGGCCCCACCAGTGTGGGCGCGGCAGAAGGGCCTGCGCGCTTGCCTCTGGGTGTGCCGCCATGGCCGCCCACTCGCGGGTGGGCGCAGAAGGGCCTGCAGTTTCTTCTGGGCTGACGCGAACGCCCAGATTACCCCGTGGGTGGGCGGCAGAACTGTTAGCTGCAGTGCCTCTGGGTGTGCCGCCACGACCGCCCACCCCGCGGAGTTGGCCGCAGAACTGGCTCTGCGCGGTGCCTCTGGGTGTGTCACGACGGCCGCCCACCCCGCGGGTGGGCGGCAGAAGGGTTTGCGCTTTGCCTCTGGGTGCTTCGCCACTGCCGCCCACCCCGCGTTTGGGCTGCAGAAGGGTTTGCGCTTGCCTCTGACTGTGCCGCCACGGCCGCCCACCCGCTGGTGGGTGTGCAGAAGGCCCCGCGTTGCCTCTGGGTGTGCAGCCACGCCGCCCTACCCGTGGGTGGGCATGCAGAAGGGCCTGCGATTACCTCTGGGTGTGCCAAGACGGCCAGCCCACCCGTGGGTGGGCTGCAGAAGGGCCTGCAGTTTCTTCTGGGCTGACGCGAACGCACCAGCTTTCCCCGCGGGTGGGCTGCAGAACTGTTTATGCTTTGCTCATTGGGTGTCGCCACAGACGGGCCGGCTCCACCCGCGGGTGGGCGTGCAGAACTGTTTGCGCGGTGCCTCTGCGTGGGCCACCACGGCCGGCCCACCCGCGCGTAAGGCAGAAGGGCCTGGGCGCTTGCCTCTGCTGACGCAACCACCAGCTTACATTCGTAGGTGGGCATGCAGAACTGTTTGTGTGTGCTCTGCGTGCCACCACCTAACGCCCACCCTGCGTGTGGGCGTGCAGAAGGCCTCCCGCGGTTGCCTCTGGGTTTGCCGCCACGGCCGCCCACCAGTGGATGGGCGTGCAGAAGGCTCCCCGCGGTTGCCTGTGGGTGCTTTCACGACGGCCGCCCACCCGCGGGTGGGCGGCAGAAGGGCCTGCGCTTTCCTTCTGCGCGCTTCATCGACGGCCGGCCCACCCTGCGGTGGGCGTGCAGAAGGGCCTGTGGTTGCCTCTGGTGTGTTGCTGCCACGGGCCGGCCCCCACCGCGGTGGGTGTGCAGAAGGGCCTGCGGTTGCCTCTGGGCGCAGCCGCCACGGCCGGGCCTACCCCGCGGAGTGGGCATGCAGAAGGGCCCGCGCTACTCCTCTGGGTGTGCCGCCACGCCAGCCCACCCTGCGGTGGGCGTGCAGAAGGGCCTGCAGTTTCTTCTGGGCTGACGCGAACGCACCAGCTTTCCCGCGGGTGGGCCAGCCCAGAACTGTTTGCGCAGGCCTCACCGTGTGCCGCTGACGGGCCGGCCCACCCCGCGGGTGGGCGCGGCAGAACTGTTTGCGAGTGCTCTCTGCGTGCCACACGGCCGCCCCACCCGTGGGTGGAGGTGCAGAAGGGCCTGCGCTGTTCCCCTGGGTGTGCTGCCACGGCCGGCCCACCCATTGGTGGGTGTGCAGAAGGGCCTGCGCTTGCCTCTGCGTGCAGGCACGGCCGGCCTACCCGCGGGTGGGAGTGCAGAAGGGCCTCGCGACAGATCTGGGTGTGTCACGACGGCCAGCCCACCCGCGGTGGGCGTGCAGAAGGGCCTGCAGTTTCTTCTGGGTTGACGCAACCACCAGCTTACCCGCGGGTGGGCGTGCAGAACTGTTTGCGCGGTGCCTCTGGGTGTGCCGCCACGCCGCCCACCCGTGGCTGGGCGCGCAGAACTGTTTTATGCGGTGCCTCTGGGTGTTCCGCCACGGCCGGCCCACCCGTGGGTGGGCGTGCAGAAAGGCCTGAGGTTGCCCCTGGGTGCTCGCCACGGTAGGGCCCACCCCGTGTGGGCGCGCAGAAGAGCCCGCGGGTTGCCTCTGGGTGTCGCCGAGGCCGCCCACCCGCGGGTGGGCGCAGAAGGGTTTGCGCTGTTCTTGAGTGTGCCGCCACGGCCGGGTCCACCCCCGCGGGTGGGCGGCAGAACTGTTTGGCGGTGGCTCTGGCGCGGTGCTCGCCGGGCCGGCTCCACCCGTGGGTGGGCGTGCAGAAGGGTTTTACGCTTGCCTCTGAGTGTGCCGCCACGGGCCGCCCACCCGCTGGTGGGTGTGCAGAAGGCCCCGCGGTTGCCTCTGGATGTGCAGCGACGGTCGGCCTACCCCGCGGGTGGGCATGCAGAAGGGCCTCGCGATACCTCTGGGTGTGTCAAGAGGCCAGCCCACCCGTGGGTGGGCTGCAGAAGGGCCTGCTGTTTCTTCTGGGCTGACGCGAACGCACTCAGCTTTCCCGCGGGTGGGCGCGCAGAACTGTTTGCGCGGTGCTCTGGGTGCTGCCACGTGTCGCCCACCCCGTGGGTGGGCGGCAGAACTGTTTCATGCGGTGGTTCATGCGTGTGCCGCCACGGCCGCCGCACCCTGCGGGTGGGCGGCAGTAGGGCCTGCATTTTCCCCTGGGTGTGCCACACGGCCGCCCACCTCGCTGGTGGGTGTGTAGAAGGCCCCGCGGTTGCCTCTGAGTGTGCAGCCACGGCCGCCCACCCGCGGGTGGGAGTGCAGAAGGCCTCGCTATTACCTCTGGGTGTGTCACACGCCAGCCCACTCGCGGGTGGGGCGTGCAGAAGGGCCTGCAGTTTCTTCTGGGTTGACGCATCGAGCAGCCCACCCGTAGGTGGGCGGCAGAACTGTTTATGCGGTGCCTCTGGGTGTGCTCGCCAAGGCCGGCCCACCCGTAGGTGGGCGCATGCAGAACTGTTTATGCGGTGCCTCTGGGTGTGCTGCCACGGCCGCCCACCCGTGGGTAGCGTGCAGAAGGGCCTGCTTTTCCCCCTGGGTGTGCCGCCACGCGTAGGCCCACCAGTGTGTGGGCGCAGAAGGGCCTCGCGCTGTCTCTAGGGTGTGCCGCCATGGCCGCCCACTCGTGGGTGGGCGTGCAGAAGGGCCTGCAGTTTCTTCTGGGTTGACGCAACGTCCAGATTACCAGTGGGTGGGCGGCAGAACTGTTAGCGGTGTGTCTCTGGGTGTGCCGCCACGACCGGCCCACCCGTGAGTTGGGCGCGGCAGAACTGTTTTGCGCGGTGCCTCTGGGTGTGCCGCTGACGGCCAGCCCACCCGTGGGTGGGCGGCAGAAGGGCCTGCGGTTGCTCTCTGGTGTGCCGAAGACGGCCGGCTCCACCCGCGGGTGGGCGGCAGAAGGGTTTGCGCTTGTTCTGCGTGCCGCCACTGCCGCCCACCCGCGTTTGGGCGGCAGAAGGGTTTGGCGCTGTCTCTGACTGTGCCGCCACGGCCGCCCACCCCGCTGGTGGGTGTGCAGAAGGTCTCGCGGTTGCCTCTGGGTGTGCAGCCACGGCCGGCCCTACCCGCGGGTGGGCATGCAGAAGGGCCCGCGACTACCTCTGGGTGTGTCACACGGGCCAGCCCACCCGTGGGTGGGCGGCAGAAGGGCCTGCAGTTTCTTCTGGGCTGACGCAACGCACCAGCTTTCCCGCGGGTGGGCGTGCAGAACTGTTTGGCGCTTGCCATTGGGTGTGCCGCCGAGGCCGCCCGACCCGTGGGTGGGCGCGCAGAACTGTTTGTGTGTGCCTCTGGGTGTGCCGCTGACGGCCAGCCCACCCGCGGCGCATGCGGCAGAAGGCCTCCGCGCTTGCCTCTGGGTTGACGCGAACGCACCAGCTTACCTGTAGGTGGGCTGCAGAACTGTTTGTGTGTGCCTCTGCGTGCCATCACCACCGCCCACCTCGCGGTGTGGGCGGCAGAAGGGCTCTGCGGTTGCCTCTGGGTGTGCCGCATCACCGCCCACCCGCGGGTGGGCGCGCAGAAGGGCCTCGCGGTTGCCTCTGGGTTTGTCACACGGCCGCCCAGCAGTGGATGGGCGCGCAGAAGGGTCCCCTGCGTTGCTCAGTGGCGCGCCATCGACGCGCCGCCCACCCGCGGGTGGGCGGCAGAAGGGCCTGCGCTGCTTCTGCGCGCCACCACGGGCCGGCCCACCCGCGGTGGGCTGCAGGAATGGGCCTGCGGTTGCCTCTGGGTGTGTTGCCACGGCCGACTCCCTACCGCAAGTGGGTGTGCAGAAGGCCCGCGGTTGCCTCTGGGCGCACGCCACGGCCGCCTACCCGCGGAGTGGGCATGCAGAAGGGCCTGCGCTATCTCTGGGTGTGCCGCCACGCCAGCCCACCCGCGGGTGGGCGGCAGAAGGGCCTGCAGTTTCTTCTGGGTTGACGCGAACGCACCAGCTTTCCCGCGGGTGGGCGGCAGAACTGTTTATGCGGTGCTCTCAGGTGTGTCGCTGACGGGTCGGCCCACCCGCGGGTGGGCGTGCAGAACTGTTTGCGCGGTGGCTTCTGCGTGGTGCCGCCATACCGGCCCCACCCGTGGGTGGGCGTGCAGAAAGGCCTCGCGATTTTCCCTGCGTGCCAAGACGGGCCGCCCACCATCGCTGGTGGGTGTGCAGAAGGCCCCGCGGTTGCCTCTGATGTGCAGCCACGGGCCGGCCTATCTGTGGGTGGGCATGCAGAAGGGCCCGCGACACTCTTGGTGTGTCGCGCACGGGCCAGCCCACCCGCAGGTGGGCGGCAGAAGGGCCTGCTGTTTCTTCTGCTGACGAACGACCAGCTTTCCCGCGGTGGGCGTGCAGAACTGTTTGGCGGTGGCTCTGGGTGTGGCTCGACGGGCCGCTCCACCTGTGGGTGGGCGGCATAAGGCCCCAGCGGTTGCTCCTCTGACTGTGCCGCCACAATGGCCGCCAACCGCGGTGTATGCAGTAGAAGGGCCCTGCGTGTTGCCTCTGGGTGTGCCGAAGACGGGCCGGCTCCACCCGCGGGTGGGCTGGAAGAAGGGCCTGCGGTTGCCGCTCTGCGTGTGCCGCCACGGGCCGCCCCACCCGTGGTTGGCTTGCTGGAAGGGCCCGCGGTTACCTCTGGGTGTGCCGACGACGGCCAGCCCACCCGTGGGTGGGCGTGCAGAAGGGCCTGCAGTTTCTTCTGGGTTGACGCGAAACGACCAGCTTACCCGCGGGTGCGTGCGCAGAACTGTTTCGCGCAGTGCCTCCGTGTGTGCCGCTCACGTCGGCTCCACCCGCAGGCGGCAGAACTGCTTGCGGTGCCGCTGTGTGTGCCGCTGACGGGCCGCTCCACCCGTGGGTGGGCTGCGGCTGAACCGTTTGTGCGGTGCCTTTCGCGTGCCGCCATAGCGTCGGCCCCACCCGCAGGTGGGCGCAGTAGGGCCTGAATTTTCCCCTGGGTGTGCCGCCACGGCCGGCCCACCCGCTGGTGGGTGTGCAGAAGGCCCCTGCGGTTGACTCCCTGGTGTGCAGCCACGGCCGCCCACCCGCGGGTGGGAGTGCAGAAGGGCCTGGCGTTAGATCTGCGTGTGCCGCACACGGCCAGCCCCACCCGCGGTGGGCTGCAGAAGGGCCTGCAGTTTCTTCTGGCTGACGCGAACGCACCAGCTTACCCGCTGGTGGGCTGCAGAACTGTTTGCATGCAGCCTCTGGGTGCCGCCGACGCCGCCCACCCGCGGGTGGGCGCTCAAGCAAACTCCGCGGTTGCCCCTGGTGTGCCGCCACGCCCGGCCTTCCCGCGGGTGGGCGGCAGAAGGCGCGTTGCTCTGGGTGTGCCACGACGGTCGGCTCCACACGCGGTGGGCGCAGAACTGTTTGTGCAGTGCCTCTGGCTGTGCCGGCGACGGCTGGCCCACCCGCTGGGTAGGCGCGCAGAAGGGCCCCGCGGTTGCCCCCTGGGTGTGCCGCCACGGCCGGCCCACCCGCGGTGGGCGCGGCAAAAGGGTTTCCGGCGCTTTGCCTCTGCGTCCAGCGACGCTGGCCCACCCGCTGGTGGGCGTGCAGAAGGGCCCTGCGCTTGCTTCTGTGCGCCGCCACGGCCGGGCAACCGTGGGTGGGCGCAGAACTGTTTGGCGCAGTGCTCTTGGGTGTGCCGCACGGCCGCCCACTCGTGGGTGGGCGCAGAAGGGCCTGGCGGTTACCTCTGCGTGTCACGACGGCCGCCCCACCAGTGGGTGGGCGCAGAAGGCCCTGCAGTTTCTTCTGGGCTGACGCAACGTCCCAGATTACCCGTGGCTGGGCTTGAAGGAGCTGTTCGCGATTGCACTCTGGGAGTGCCACGACGGCCGGCCCACCCGCGGGTGGGCGCAAGAACTGTTGGCGCTTGCCCCCTGGGGTGTGCCGCTGACGGCAGGCCCACCCGCAGTGTGGGCTGCAGAAGGGCTCTGCGGTTGCCCAGTCTGGGCGTGCCACACGGCCGGCCCACCCGCGGTGGGCGCGGCAGAAGGGTCTCCCGCGGGTTGCCTCTGAGTTTGCCACCACGGGCCGCCCACCAGAGCATAGGCTGAAGAAGGCCCCTGAGTTTGCCTGTGGGTGTGCAGCCACGGCCGGGCCTACCTGTGGGTGGGCGTGCAGAATTGTTTGTATGTGCCTCTGCGTGCCGCCACAGCCGCTCACCCGCGGGTCGGCGCGGCAGTAGGGCCTCGCGGTTGCCCCCTGGTTGTGCAGTTATCGGGCGGCCCACCCCGCGGGTGGGCGCGCAGAAGGGCCTCGCGCGCTTGCCTCTGCGTGCCGTACACGGTCGGCTGGCACACCGCGGGTGGGCGCGCAGAAGGGTTTGGCGGAGCAAATACGTAACC